>JAUJYS010005055.1:0-11358 GCA_033995665.1 Melogona broelemanni
GGGTGGATCCTGCAGTCTGGCTATTCCAGCTGCATCCCTCTTCCCTTCCCTTCCCTGTCCCTCGCACATCTCCATAGTGTAGTGCATTAGGCGTCCTGTAGTGCATTAGGCGCTACGGTGAATCTGGAACTTTTCCGTTCCTTTGATTAAAAAATATTCATGATACGATGCCGAGTGGTGTAATGTTCGCAATTTTTTATTTTTTTTATTACGTTCATGATGACGCCAAATGGACATTTAGGGAAACTGGTGAATTAAACAGATTTAATAATTTATGCATAAATTGTTTAACAATGTTGTAACATTTTTCTGTTGTTGACATACTTTGGAAAATTGTAATCGTAGAAAATTGAAAGTTATAGCAAAAGGTACAACACAAAAAAGAAACCCCCATTCCAGTTCCTCGAAAGAAAGAAAAAAAGGAACCAGTTCCCGTTACAATTTCAAGGAACCTAGGCGATCTTAAGTTTCTCAAAAAAGGAATCAGTTCCTAGGAACGGAACTTTTTCGTTACTCAACACTGCATTAATCATGTCTTTGTATTTTATTCGCTGCTTAAAAAAATTCTGGAAAATGGCCTGGTTAGCATTGATTTTGTAGGAGAAAAACTGAATAATAATTCTGAAAAGCCAAGAAAACTCAAGGATCGCACTTGACGAGACATCATTGAGAGCATCAAAGCAGCAAAAATGTAACACCCCAGAGTGAAAGAAAATGAGCACAGCGAAAAATGCAATTTCACACACCGGTTTTTACACCTCGTATAATCATGACTAGCAGAGGTATCTGCGCATTATACTTCGAATCCCTCGGCTAAGCCATAGTTACCACAAGTACCATTAACAAGAATGGGCACAAAAAAAATTGAAAAAAAGCATTTTGACATTTCGCTTTTGAGGTCGGATGAGCAATCCTAATGATCAAAAGAGAACACCATATCCTTTCTGAGTTAATACCAGGTTGGGAAAAACCAGCGTGCAGGCTTAATGTACACCGTCATTCATAAGTCAACGGACCCTCCTCCCAAAACTCCATAACTCAGCTCGATATTACCGGGTTGTTGTGAAATTTGGCCCAAATATAATACAGTCTTGTTTCACATTTTCTCGTTTTCCCTTTGCTCCGCGGCCACTCTGTATAAAATAAAATAAATAATAAAACGCCATTGACTTGTATCCAAGCGCCATTACAATTTGTAGCCTCTTAGGAGCTTCGCCATTGAAATTGTTTCTAAAAAGGGCTCCACGAGCCAAAAAATCTGGGAAACACTGTATTACACTATGAATGACATTTTAAAGTTTTTAAATTAAAATTTTCTGCAGCAAATTTTGCATTTAAGAGGTGGCGCTACGTTAAAGCACCTGGCGCGCACTGTTTCGGCTACTCTGTAGTAAACAATGGCGTTCACAGAGAAGTCAAAACTGCGATCAAAATTCTGCGACAAAATAAAAGTTATGGTGCGAAAAAAAAGTTTAAAGGTTTGCATATATTTACTCCATATTTGTGCCAAATTTCAAACAATCTGGTCATTTTTAGCTGACTTATGGAGCTATGGCATGAGAGGAAGGGGGGTTTCGCAAACTTATGAATCACGGTGTAGCATGCGGCGGAATTTCAAATCATCCGAGGACAAGTTAACATCATTTGAATTACTGTTTTGGCACTTTTAGACGTATGTTAGAATATTTGCTAAAACAATTTGTAGTAGAAACCCCTACCAAAAAAATTAATTGATTTTTTTTTTTAATGGGAGATTATTTTTGTTTCGTAAAACCGATTGCGTGTTTAGAGCTCGCACGAATTATGAAACTCGAAAGACTTTTTCGGTAACGAAAACCCAAACAGTTCTGAAAGGTGTTTTTTTTTTCGAATCCAAGGTTAGGTATCCCACACGCTTAGAACATTACAAGTTTCACTGAAGCACGAATGCTACCGCTTTGCAATGCTAGCGCTGTCGTAAGCAGCGACACTAATGACAATTCGTGACGGTTACGACACGCGCCGCCAGCGACACTCACGGCGATTCCTACTAGCACGTTCGCCGAATTTGTTGTCATTGCGTGGGTTGGAATGAAAACAAGACGCGGTAGTATTTTTAGTGATTCGGAGCACCGTGCAACAAACAAGCTCACCTAAATACGAAGGAACGAATTGATCACGTGCAAT
Source organism: Melogona broelemanni (assembly GCA_033995665.1). Classification (NCBI taxonomy): domain Eukaryota; kingdom Metazoa; phylum Arthropoda; class Diplopoda; order Chordeumatida; family Chordeumatidae; genus Melogona; species Melogona broelemanni. The sequence goes on from JAUJYS010005055.1 coordinate 2,167, forward strand.
CGCACGTCTGTCTTCGGATTCCATTCACATGCATGTTAAGCGTTTAATTTTTTTCTTTCAAATAACGTGAAAACACTTATTGTAGAATATTTTTCTAAGCTCGAGTTTCGTTTCACGATTCATGCTATGCTATTTCTCATCTCGGCTTTTTCCTACCGCGTAATTTATAATTTGATCACCATGCTTTCTTATTGCTATGTGCTTATGTCCTCTGGGTACCCTTGCACTTGAAATGAGAGTTCCCCGCACAAAAATGGAAGAAAAATCGTTTGTTCCTGTATTCTTCTTTGCATTGAAGCAGTATTTTTTTCTTGTATATTGTGCTACGCGTTATTGTTTCGTTGTTAAAATGTTTTACTATTGCACAATTTAATTTATCCCGTTCACGATGTCGTGCAGCTGCAACACTCTTATGATTGTCAGTGTAATAACGAAACTTTTCCGTTCCGTCCTTACTGAGGAACATAGTTCCTTTTCATTTTTAAGGAACCGAAACGGTAACCGGTTTATTTTATTTATTGAGGACCTGGAACGGAAACTGGTTCTTTTTTTTAGGATCTGGAACGGGGGTTCCCTTTCTGTGTGAAGGGTTCACTTTGACATAACCTTTACTTTTCAAAGAGTACAATTTTCCAAAGTGTGAACCGACTGTGTCCGTAAGTCGGCTTTACATCTGTTTCCTAAAATTTCCATGCGGTCCCCGCATGTCGAAAAGAAAATCAAGATTGCTTGGGAATCTTTATTTTTCTTTACACACGACGTTATGATGCCATGAAAGAGAAACAATATTTTTCATCAAGATAACGGAAAAGGAACGGAAAAGTTTCAGGTTCCTTTTGAAAAATTACTAGGCTTTAAAGCCCTGCTTCATTTTCATTTCTGTAGCTGCTGTAACGGTAACTGGATTCTTTTTTCATCGGAGAAGCGGGAACTTAGAACATTAGAGCTTAGGGGGTGGATCCTGCAACCTGGCTATACATATTGCCACACCTCACATATCGCCATAGCAACACAATGGGTAGTAGTCCTGTAGTGATTAGCACAACAGTGACTTAAAAAAAAAACTGGAAGCTGTTTCTTTTCAGAAGGAACAAACCCAACACCGATAATGGTTCTGATAACTCATCATTTTATGATTGTCCAGATATTACATCATATATTCTTTTGATCGGCAATACGGGTGAGCACAGCAATTTTGGTGGCATAATGCATTATCAGATTGCGAGACTTTTTCTGCTCGAAGCACCGCTTGAATGCTATTTTTACTGTTTCTTATTAATATTATTAGGAATATTATTAATATTATTATTAATATTATTTGAATTATGCAAAATAACTGGAGGTTACGCGAAGAGATCAAATTTCCCTTCTTAGTTGCATACAAGAATTTCGTTTCGAGTTAGGACTGCGTGGCCAATGTCCCGAGCTTTTCTAAAACTATATCCCATCCATTCAGCTAAGCCGTCACCGGAACCAACAATACACCGCTAGCCACTACACGACATTATCGACACAGACAGTGCAAACAATATCCACCATGTACATTTATGACCCCCACGATTGATATATATGGATTAATTATCCATATATATCGATCGATATATGCGCCGATTGCTATACGATCGCTGGCTATACGAAAAAATCGCGTTGGCTATTGGGGAGAAAAGTTGATTGAAAACATTCAATCAACTTTTCCCCAAAACAATCAGCGTTTACACGAATCTCTAAAAGCAAGAGGCAATAAAAAAACCAATGCCGTCAATGGCTAAGTCTCTTCACCTAACAACAAAAATCGAAATTTACAGTTTAGGTATCGTCGCCAGACTATAGCTAGTCTAGATAGCTATTATATACAGTAGTTAGCTAATCTCAAAATCAAAAGAAACAATAAACCAGATTTTCTCATTAGACTGAGTACACCCAATAGCATTGTCGGATTTGAAAAGCCCTCTAAAGTGAACACTAAACAAACCATACGAATATTTAAATCGGAAGTACATACACATGTGTACATGTACAACGTTACATATATATATATATATCTGCTACACATGTGGCACTCTTTGAAGTGTTCGCGTGAATAAAAACAAATTAAAAGTCTATCTTTCCTTCTGGTTTATGCACACGCTAGCAGCGTCAAATTTCTTACTTTTAATTTGAGGCGCTCGAACAAAACTTTCCACATGATGGCGTGGCTAGGCATTACAGGCCCTAGATTCATGAGAAATTTGCATATTCAATATCGATTTCCGGTGCGGGCTTGCGTTTATTCGATCCCAAGGTACTAGTGCAAATGTGCCGCTCACATGTTGCTATAGCGACACTAGGGGTACAGAATAGCATGTAGTGATAATTGCTACTGTGATCAGAAATAATTATTTTTTTGTAGGGAAATTCCCCACACTAAGTGAATATCACTGCAGGATATTCTGTACATGATTAATACAAGTACACAGTGCAACAATTTTTCGATGAGAAAGAAATCGTGGCTGCGAATATTGTGTCGTCAAATATCTGTATCTTGGGTAGTTTTAATTGTCAATGTGTGAGCTGTCCACGCTGATGTTGTTTGCACAATGTCAACGTTTCATGTGACCGTTTTATGAGAGAGACGATAATGTGGCGTCGAAAAATGGCATTGAATCTCATCAAACCTTATCGTTGTCAAATCTCATCACTGCTGTCTCAAAAAGTCTCAAAAAGTATGGAGATTGGAGACACTCTCAAAACACATTTGAAATGATGCAGCAGGTCTTGGGTGTCGCGTGCTTATCCCAAGCAATGGTTTACATATGGCATAAACTCCACGAAATTTGCTTCGCGAATTTCGATGAGTCTATGGAGTAATTTGAATAAAATGTCTCGTTTATCAGTTCGAGAAAAATGGAGTTACAACACTGACAGCTTCATTTAATGATATGCGTTTGCTCTTTTTGCTGATTCTGTAATTTCTTGTTGAACTGTGGTATGAAAAATATTTTTCATATATACATGTAGACAATCTATTGGTATGAAAGGCGTTGATATTCACATACCGGTATAAAGACAATTTACTGGTATGAATTGGCGCAACTATCGCCATTTGGGAATTGAACTTAACATACATTTCGACAACTATAAACCAGCGAATGAAATAACTTTTCTACGAATGCTGAAAAGTGAAAACGCACCCAACTACTCTAGTTATAGCCAGTGTGCATGTCGAACTATCGAGAGGCTCCGAGAATTTCATTTCGGAGAGAACGGCTATATCGACCCAAATCGAGTCTGCAAAAAGCTCAAATTTTCCGTACCACGCGGGAAGGGGGCTCGACTGTACGCTCACGTAAAAACGAAAAGCGGATTCTTTTTTTTGGGAATCAAGATGACTTGCATTTAAAATCAGTCTTCCATCACTGCGTACGTAGCCACCTGTGGCCAAACATAAAATGTAGACAGCGTTAATAAAACGCTCAGTGAGTATGGCAACATACTACAATACAACATACAACATGCTGGTGGTCCCGGGTTCGATACCCGGCGCAGGTTCTAATTTATTCAATCCAGGGGTGCTGGTGAAGATGTTCCCTTCACAGATTGACTAAGCAACACGAGGAAAACAGAATCTCCTGCAATGATATTCACTACAATGAGGAAAATTTCCCCAAATAAAATAAAAATACAATAAAAATCGAAACACAAACGATCGCAATCAAAATACTGAGAACATCTGAAAATTTAACAACACCCGAAATTGCTGCTAAAATTTCGCTATTAAAATACCTTGTATTTATTCGGACGACATACCTTTTTGTTAAACAACGAAAATATAATCCTACGGGTCCCACGATGATATTACCCTCTTTACATAGCGTTAGCGGCCACGCCAGTCCGCATTAACATCTCGGCGATAATCGACATGCCGCGCGCGCAGCACACCACGCACGCTATTCCACGGCTGTCTGACGCGGCGACAGTCACCATAACGGCTCGATGGACGAGTCCCCCATGGCAACCGCAATCTGTACGCGCATGGCAAAAGCAGTAGTAATAGTGGAGAGACGACGCTGTTAAAAACCTCGGCGATCGTGTTTTCTCGTGTGTCACTTTCGTGTATCTCTCGATATATGTGGTGCAAAATATCATATAGGATGCGTCCGCACCGTATGTTGAATTTGTGATCGCGCCCCGATGGTTAAACCGCGTTGCTCGGTGGCAGAGATGCGGACAAATTTAATTTTTTTGATGGATTTTTCTATCGATATTCGTTCGGATTAACATCGCCGACAAGCTGTAGTGAAATTGACATTGACTGATATTTTTCGTGATTTAAACGGTACATTTTCTGAATTTCAAATGGTGGATTACTTCACTATATACAAATAGCAAATCGCCATGGACTATATACAAAAATCTGGAGCATACGTAGATAAAATACTTCAAAAATACTCTTAATCCATTCATCGAGGAGAAATAAATGTGACCACAGACATAACTACTTTAGTTTCGTGATCAAAGGAAATCCACATATTTTGAAAAAAAAAAATATGTGGATCGAGAAATCTACTATTTTACAGATTCGGGTAATTGCTGTAAAAAAAAACTGGTGATCTTACTCGTGAACGTTACTCGTAAACTTACTTGTGAAATTAAACGCGAGGAATGTCGCCGCTCAGGATATAGAAAGAAACAGATTATTTTCCCGACAATTTACAAGGAGTACCAGAATTAATCGAAACAGCACACTACGGTAGAAGATCAACATAACAGTGAAATATAAAGAGCCACAAAAATAACCAACTGATCTGGAATACATGTGACCTGATGTGATTTGGATACATTTCCAACGTTCAAAATCAGGAGCTTAAAAAATCAGCGAAATCTTGAGAGTGCAAAACGACCGACCGAGAATTGTCCATCAAAGTCCCGTTTTAAACGGCACGGTCATTAAGGCCAACATACTTAATTTATTTATTCCCCCCACGTACGAGTTTAAAATCAGGTCACCCGCGGTGTACCTGTTGAACACTTCAAGCGCGCCAGTCCAATAATCTCCCAGACATCTTTTTTTTCGTACGTGCGGCGATTTAACCAAAACTACCATCTGGTACCACGTCGGAGGAATACCAATGAAGATGTGCACCGTCTAATGTTTGTCTACGACGTCAATAACCATAAGACTGCAAAATTGCGTTTGCCCTAGAAAAGCAACCTCCAAATTCGATATCGCCAAACACAAATCAGCTTTACCAGGTTCGTTCCAAGCCGATCCAAAAAAATCGCCGACGGATACACGAACACGAGATTTACGCATAAAAACACTTAATTAAAAGACTCTAGAAAAACAAACAAAAAAGCGAAAACAAGTTTCCGGAACGATTCTCTGTATTTCTTTCGAAATAGAGAAAATTGTCGTCAATTCCGACGACCAACTCAACCGGGAAGTCGTTGTTTATGCCGACATTGTGGGCCAGTTGAACTCAAAAACAAAACACAGGGTCGAGGTTTATTTTTTGTTTTGTTTTCGAGAAAAAACGTTAAAAAAAGACAAAATTTGCCAATGCGGACTAGAATGTTGCTGTAGGCACGCCTGTGCCAGTTGATAATCCGGTGTAATTTATCGTGAAAAGAAAAGTGGCTCAGACTGACTCGAAAACACTGTCTCAAAAAAAGCGGACCATGCACTGCCCCGTCAGTGAAGCAAAATATTGCCTATTGTGAGCCTTACATCAATCAGTGTCGCCTGAAATCTTTAGGACGACTGACCTAACAGATACAGAGAGCGTGTTTTTCTAAACTGTTGAGAAGGCTTACCAGCAAATTCGTTTCAAAGCCCCCCAGGAGGTTTAATAATCTGAAAATTTATGTCTAGTGATGTGTTGACCTAGGTAATGATCTTTAACGTGAACCCAACAACGTACAGTCAAGGATCTTTAGGCTTTAATTCCTTACGAATTTTCACGAATATTCAACGAATTTCTGTAAAAATTCCGGAAATGGGAATTGAACCAGCATTTTTGGTATAATAGCTAACCCCTACGCCACACGTCACCTCTACAAATAACGCATTTGATAAGAGATTTTGAATATTTTTTCATCTTAATAGCAACATATTGCCTCACACAATCATGTCGCCACCAACGATTCTCGCGCTTCTAACGGTGACGCTATCAACCATCATCGCCCTAGTGGGAGCCCGAAACGTTCTGGCCGGTCTCGAACCGGCGCAACAGGCCCTAAATCCGGCCGGAATCTGGGATCAGCCAATCCGGCCGACCCTCCCCTGCCCCACCGGTTCCACCCGCGACGAGGCATCGGGCATCTGTGTGGAAATATGCGGAACCGGTGGCCCTCCCTTCGGCTGCCGGACACGTCCGGGCGAATCGTACGACTCGCGGCTCGTCGGCCCGCCCAACGTCGCGGGCCAAACGTCTCTTGAAGACGAACTTCTCACCCAACATCCGCCTCTGCCCAACTGCAAGAAGATGGTTCTAACGGCGGATGAATTCGATCTTACCTCAGAGGGCGATCGGGTCCTACGGCTCAAATTCGGCAACTTTCCCTTCACTACCACGAATTTCAATATGTCCACTGACAACCAGACTGCCACCATGTGTTACCCACTATCCCCCCAACTGCTCCAATGCCCGCTCAAACGTCTCGCCATGGACAACTACACGATCATGCCGAACCGCTCACTTGTCCACGTAGTGACCAACCAGACAATCGACGTCCGGGACTACCACGTCGATACAAGCGCCACCTATCTCGCCTGCAACGAGAGCTCGAATCCGAAACGCAGGCTGCGTTGCAACTGGCTTGAGCTGGACCGTTCCGAATTCCAGTTCTTGGACCCCGATAACCTGACCCTGTGGATGCCGGCCATCAACCGCACGGTGTACCACCCGGAATTCCGTGCACCACCCCCGACCAACGGCACCAATAGTACGGCAAATACCAACAAGGTGTCACTGTGTTTTCCGTTGTCCCCGGCGTTTACCTGGTGCAACTACTGGATCCTGCAGAAGCCAGAGTTCCAGCTCCTGGACGACCATAGATTGTTGAATCTGCCGCATAGCGTGACAGTGAGTCCGGACGAATATTTCATCAGTCCGTCCAATGGATTACCGGCTCTCTGCAATAACCCGCATCCCAAGGGCGCGATATTCGATTACTTCAAGGTTATGGCTTGGCTCTACGTGCTGTCGTCCGTGTGCCTGTTCGTCACCTTCGTGGTGCATCTGCTGCTGCCCAGCCTCAACTATCACGCCAAACCGTTGCTGTGTCACATCTTTACCATGCTGGTTGTAAGTATTTCAGCCATCATTATCATCATGAGTCATCAGGAGTCAGTCCTGGGACTGGTTTAACAGTATATTTCAACCAACAAGGCTAAAGGTGTAGAGCACGGGAGGTGATATTTGTTTCGCCTTGTCGTTGTCCAGTCGGTGTTGCGATCGACTGTTCCGCGGTGGTCCCGGGATCGACTCCAGGCGCGGGCTCTCGTTTATTCGATCTCGGGGTACTGGTAAATATCAATGTTGGGTTCGTTCCCTTTGAAAAAGAACCCGTTCCAGTTCACGTTCCTCTTGTGAAAAAAATGAACCAGTTCCCTTTCCAGTTCCTCCGATGAAAAAAGAAACTGGTTCCCGTTCCAGTTCCTACTGAAATGAAAAGGAACCTGGAAATTTTCCGTTCCTACCCCTTTAAAAAAAATTAATATATAAAAAAGAGGTCGAGTGGTGTATTGTTCATAAAATATTTGTGACCACGTTCATGATGACGCAAACGGGACATGTGCAGGAACTGGCCTAAAGGCCGAGAAAAAAACAATTTGCGGACACAGGCCAAAATATTTAGCGATTTCTGTTTGATGCAGCAAATTTGTTCAAAAGGTATCGACAGCGGGCTGTCGACACCTTTTGAAAATTGTTGTCTTATAAAATTGAATGTTATTGAATCTTTGTTCCAATTCCTCATAAAAGGGAACTAAACCGTTCCCGAACGTGCCTTCCTAGGAAAAGGAACTTCGGCGTTCTTAAGTTCCTCAGAAACGGAACCGAACCGAATCTTCCTAGGAAAGGAACTTCCTAGAAATCGACTCGAGAACAAAGTGTCAAAGTTTTTTTTAAATATGGTGTTGTTTCGCGCGTTTTACGTATTTGTGACTTAAGGCGGGGCCCACGGGATTCCTACTACTGCTGTGTCGCCAGGCGACGGCCTCCCCCAACATAAGGTTCAATCAGAAAAACTTGAGTTTTTTTCGTTTTCTTGTTGATCCTGGCAATTTTTGTATTATTTACATTTTTTAATTTTAACCTTTCATGTGTTGTGAGGAGTATCGATGTCACATCAACACATCATGTGTTGTGTTAATAAAATATGGAAATGGAAGAAAAGTTGTTTCTTTACGAAAAATGCCAAGATAATCAAGAAAACGAAAAAAACTAAAGTTTTTCTGATTGAAAATAATGTTGGGGAGGCCGACGCCTGGTGACACAGCAGTATAAGTAGTAGGGAAAGGTATAAGGGAGACATTATCTCCCGTGGGCCCCGCTTAAGGGCGCCCACCGAAAAAAAATGTTTCAACAGTTGTGCGCTAAGTGGCGTCGAAAATTTGACAATGCGACGCGCAAAACAGTTTCCGCATATTACACTAAATATGCAGAATAGCTCCCCATAAAATTGATGTGGTAAAGACAGAGTAACTTCATTTTTCGTGTATTTGAGTGCAACCTACGCGTGTAAAGCTATAGAATAAAAAATGAATAAAAATAACAAACTAGAGTTTTTTATAAACGATCATGGTGGTATATAAAATACACGCATAGACAGATGTAGAATGAAATGAGAAAAACTAATTAAACGTAAATAAAATCAGTGATTTAAGGCCCGATAGTAAGACACTTTTAATCCGTCAGGTACCTCTGTCAGTCTGAAACAGTTTTTCTCAATTAGTTTTTTATAGACTGAAAGGGTGAATGAAGCAAAAACTTTTTGTACCTTCAAAGAAAAACAGGACAAGCTTGAAATACGCATACACGCCTATGGAGTAATTCTTGGCTAATGTTCACTTTCACAACACAAACTGAGCGGACAGAGAGCGAAGCAAAGCGAGCGAGCGTAGCGAAGAGCTGTTCGCAAAAGACCGGATTTTACAGGCGAAAATACGGTATACCTACCTAACCTAACCTAACCGTAGAAAACATGGTT
>JAUJYS010005056.1:0-11357 GCA_033995665.1 Melogona broelemanni
CAGAATCGAATAAACGAAAGCCTGCGCCGGGAATCGAACCCGGGACCATCCGCTTAGTAGTCTATGACCATAGCCACGGAGGCCGCACTATTGCTAGACTTAAGCCAAAAAATTGAATACGTTTTATGCTAATCTAGTCAAATATTCGCATTTAAATAGCTAGGTTTATTACTTATTTGCTAACCGTTTTTTGCCAATCAACGTGTGTCAAACTTAGAACTAATGCATTTGTCTTATTTTTTATCGTTCAGTTATCCGCCGTATCCCGGAATGAACAACGGCTACAACTACAACTACGGCCAGTATCAGGTACATATTGTTGTTTATGAAAACTGCTCCTCTCTCCTTCTAGAGTCAACAATAGAGATTGCGTAACCCCATTGCTAATTTGTCTCTTTTTCTCGTTATAGAATATGTACTCAAATTTTCATCCTCCACACAACGGCCCTCTTCCCAACGGTAGACCCCCCATGATGAACGGCGGACCTCCGCCTCCCCCCCTCATGTCAGGACAACCCCAAGGTAATATGACATCCCAACTTTTTCTGATATCCGTTTGTGCAGGCTTGAACCGCATGGTCTAGCAAGATACGAAAATTGCTTTGAATTTTGAATTCCGGTTAATGCCAACGACGATCTGGATTTTTGCTATAATTTAACCTGACATGTTAATTAGGATTCGTGCATTTGACCAATCCACTTTGTTCCGTTTCAGGTAATATGTATCCCCCACCACCTACCCCCGACGAGTCTGGCAATAATCGAATGATGCCGAACATGCAACAGCAGCGGCCGAACAACTCTGGCAACCCGAATCACTACGGTCACGGTGGCGATAACAACAACCACTATCAGCAGAAGATGAACTACGATATGCGAGGCTCGCCCAACTTCAACCACCAGCAGAAAAATAAACGTAAATATTTGTGACCCATTTTCACGTACGTCCACGTACACTTGTGCTTGAATAGCTTACCGAAATCGTCTACTTGTATTTTGATATTGCTAATGGTATCTATTGCTGGTTTTCATCTGCAGAATCTCCCGGAGCTGGTTCGATCAAATTCAATCTCAACACTCGCGGTCAGCAGCCACCCGCCAATTCCTTGGAAGCGGCCTTCGTGCCCAGCTCGGAGAACCAGAGCGGCACCGGGTTTTCGCAGCGCCAGCAGCACCAGTCCAGCCCGATGGCCGGCAGCATGGAGAGGGCCTTCGGTTTCCCTGGCGGTGCGCCGCCCGAACCTCCCGCTAAGCCGGGCGACAGGTAACTATAAACAGATGGGTCTAATGTGCTGTGACCCTCTAGTCTTAGTGGGACCACCTGAAATAAAAATATCAAATTTTACTCTTGTACTCATAGGGAAAGTTCACGATAACTTTTTATTGAATGTCAACGAATATCGTTTGAATCATTGTACGACTTTTTGTTGCTGGTAGTAATTAAGATATTTCAATTTATTTTTTCAGGAACTTTAATGGTAAAGATACTCCTGCTGCCAAAATAGAAGCGGATAGAAGCAATGCTGCGAACACGCCGGATGATTGGCCCGCCAGTTTGAAGTACGTTCATCCCGACAGTTTGAAGTATGTCATCTGTATCTTTTATTCATAGGGTCACCAGGGATCGGCAATGACTCGATGGCACTTAGCAACAACAAACCTGTGTATTGTGATCTAACCGTCGAGCTGTATTTTTATTTTTCTCTGCCAATAGAAATTACGTCAATCGTGCCTTCGCCAAGTGCAAGATCGATGTGGACAAGGACCAGGTGCAGATTTCTCTGAAGGGAAAGATCACCAAGGCGTTCCAGGATAATACCGTGTGGCAGAAGGACTGGGACAACGAACCCCTACCAAGGTATTTGTCATTTCGATCTCAACCATAATGTTTTTCCTCGTCGAGAGACTATGTGGGTTTGAACGTAATCATAGGTTCTTAATACGAGATCTGTCGACCTGCTTTCATAATCGAATTTGTAGGGTTCACATTCTGTGTTGGACTTTGTTTAGGGTTCAAATCTATAATTGGATTTGTAGGGGTAAAACTAGTCTGGGAATTCATGCATATCTAAGAAAACTGATTTTATTTTGTAAAGTTAGGAAAAAATAAAATTGCAGGAAAAGCCAGGAACTAACCTGAAGAAAGTAATAAATCATTCGTGGTGGGTAAATGTACATTTTGTGTTTTTTAACCTGAAGAAATTTAAAAATTTTGCTTCTATGTGTAACTTGCATTAAAAAGAAAATGTTAAGTTTTTGGATAGGGAAAATGTCTGGCAACTGTAATTTGTTCAAATTAGTCGGGGAACATTTTTAATTTGGTGTAGGAAAGCCCGGGTGTTCGATTTTAAAAATGAACCCTTGATCTGATATTGGATAATTGACGATAAAAAAGCCGTCTAATAATTGTGTGTTTAACCATCCATCCATTTTTCGTTAATCGTTCGTGTAACGATTCCATTTTTTGTATATTTTTCAGCGTTTATAGTGATTCCCTAGCCGCCCTCGAGCAGCCCAAGAACCAGCCCCCCGCCAACCGCGCTCCCCTGACCCCCCGACAGATGCCCCCCTCGTCCATGCTAAACGGCAGCGGTGGACGCGGCCTATCGTCGCGCGGAGCCAGGCAACGGTTCAACAGCAATCGAGGAGGTCGCGGCGGCGCCAACGGTTACGGTGGTGGACGCTCGCGTTCGCCCGTCTCCCGATCCAGAACGCCGTCGCCGTCGACCAGCAGGCGTAGGAGGCGGCGATCTAGGTGAGTGGCCCAGGGTGTAAACTTTTTTTTTTAGAACCTGAGAGGTGCTTAATGAAATTATTTTCTCGAAGCGATGGAAGGTGGCATAGTGTTTATGGAGCACAGAGTGCTTGTAGCTTGATAATATAGGGACACGAGGTTTATAGGATTTAGGATTGTGGCGAGCTTCTGAAACTTTATTTTTTTTTTTTTTCACCTGAGGTAAATTTCTGTCAATTAAAAGTGATTGAAGGACGCCCATATTTTACTGCATAGCATGTTTGCTACTCGGCATATAATTAAATAGTTTTGTTTATTGATTGTTTGTTCACGGTGCCAATATTTGTGTCTCTTTTTTTTGTCTCTTCAGCCGTAGCAAAAGCCGCAGTTCACATTCCAGCGAGTCTGACAAGGACGGAAGCGGGCCCAGGTTAAGTTCTAGCATTGTAGGCCCGTCGCGTAGATCTTTTACAGCACCCAAGAGGAGCCGGAGTCCGGATCGTCAACGCACCCCGGACAGGAGTCCCTTCTCCCTCAGCACCAGCAACCTGGGAAAGAAGAAGAAAAAGAAGAACCAAGTTAAAAAACCGTGAGTTGGCGCATAGATGATCAAACGACAAAATCGCTAAACACTTTATATTCTAATTTATTAGGGTTGAAAGTCTAAACGATAAAAAAATATATAGATTTAGAAAGGGTTTAAAATAACTGTTAAAAAAATTATTTTGATTGTTCACGTTGCTGATGAATTAAATTTTTTGTTCTTTCTATTCAATAGCGTTTTTTCAGTGGAACAGGACTTCGCGACCGCCGATCGCCTGCAGAGACGAGCCGACCGTTTCCACGAAGTGGCAGAGAAGAAGAAGCTGATGAAAATCACCATGGTGGTCAACAATATATTTTCGGTTCGTTTCCAATCATTATAAATATCAGAAACGCGTCTTGTTTATTTCAATTATAAAGCCTTTATTCATCTAACCTTCTAGATCCTTCAGTAACTCATCTTTTTTTGTTCTCTCTTCCCAACAGGGCGACAGTGAAGATCCCAACGACATCGACTGGTCGAGTCTCACCATCGTAGGAACCAGCGCGGAATTGTACAAGCCTTATTTGCGTTTAACGTCGGTGAGTAGCATACGCCTGGCATTAACATTTCTGTTTGACGTTTTCGTCGGTGTCTTGAAATTTGTGTGTGTTTTTTTTTTGTCGCTAGGCTCCCGACGCGTCCACGGTTCGACCGCCCGAGATTCTCAAGGTGTCGCTGGCCAACGTCAAGCAGGACTGGGTGAAGAAGCTGGATTATCGGCAGGTTTGCGATCAGCTCAAGTCCATCAGGCAGGATCTAACGGTTAGTCTTTTATTGCCTTATCCCGGTTTTGACAAATGTTGAAACGGTGCTAATATTTTTTTTCTTTTTGCAAAGCATTGGTTGATAAGATTGGTTGATTTGAATATTGGAACCATATGCAGTTTTATTCGATTGTGAAAAGGCGATTATGTGCAGTTAGTGAAAAAATATATAGGCAAGAACAGGCATTGGTAATGTTTTGTAATTACATGCACTTGTTTAATAAGATTAGCATTATTGTCTAAGCAAGATTTGCCGCATTTCACTCATGTCTACAGGTCGAACTGTGACGTTTGTGAGACTAAAGTAAAAATTCCAATAACATGTCGAACAATTGTGACGTTTATTAGACCAAAGAAAAATGCGCAAATTCACTCCTTACGCTGCCACCGAATTGAAATTTTGTGTTTGTAGTTAAATATTTTTTTTTGCTTAAAAATTCGATATTCGTTTCGGCTATTAAATCTGTACCAACAAGGTTCTTAATCTGATCAAATGTTTTGTGTACTCTCCAGGTACAGTGCATTAGGGACGAGTTTACGGTGGAGGTCTATGAGACCCACGCTAGGATAGCTTTAGAGAAGGGCGACCACGAAGAGTTCAACCAGTGCCAGACGCAACTGAAGGCGCTCTACTCGGAAACGGGCGGACACAATAGGCTGGAGTTTACGGCCTATCGAATCCTCTACTTTATTTTTACTGCTAACACTTTAGGTAAGTTTTGGTGAACCACTATGAAACAACTTTATTTGGTATTAATTATTTAACAATTAAATAACCTAGGCTAAATGAACAAAAACTGGATAATTTGTTAATCGTAAATAAATTAATAAAATAATTTAAATCGTCATCTGATGTTATTAATTTTGTTAAAAAGCGCAAGTGTAATGATTAACTTTACCATTTTTATTTTCTTTCTAGACATTGCCACTATTTTGGCTTCCCTTACCGCCGAGGAAAAGACCAACGAGAGCATTGTCCATGCGCTCGAGTTGCGTTCCGCCTGGTCGCTGGGTAACTACTTCAGGTTTTTTAAATTGTACGCTAGTGCCCCGAACATGTCCGGGTTCCTCATCGACTGGTTTGTGGAGCGAGTGCGCAAGTCCGCCCTCAAGAGTATGGTCAAATCGTAAGTAACGTTGGTCGACACCATATTATTTTATTATTTTTTGATACATTTTGTGGGAGTGGGTCGGTGGGATGGCTGATTTGTGGGGGGAGGGTGAAGTGTCAACTTGTTCCATTTTATGCTCTTTCTGACGCAGGTTCCGTGAAGCTTCAGTAAGTAATTGTGATGTGTGCTATTTTTTTAATTTCATTTTCTTTAACACACGATTAATTTTAATCCGTTAATTGAACGTGTAATTCAATTTATTTGATAGACCCAAACTTATAATTGCAAAAACACAAGAGGGTTATTATGTTATCCTATCCACCAGTTTAGAATGTTGATCATAGACAGAAAGAACTTGCTTTTTAAAATTCGGGGGAAAATCAACCCTTGTCGCTATTCTGAGAAATAAGACATCGTTACGAGATTTTTGAGATGCTCGTGGCAGGATAATGGAGTTAGATTATCGACGATTCGTTGATTTTGAAATTCTTGGCGATGGGAGTGCGTTTTACTTTGAACCCCTATCGACTGTTGCTTTTTAAGTTTCTCACGTAAATCGCTTTTCCATCTAACCAAAAGAACTTCAAAATTTGGACCGTATCCATAAAGTCGTATGAAATCTGAACAGAATTAGTTGATAGAACTGGCAAATGTGCGCTAAGCGATCATCAATGACTTGGTTAATGCCACATTGGACACTGATTGAATGATGTTGGGGGAATTTTTAATTTATTGAGTTGAAAGTCCTGGGCAGCGTTTGATATCAAGGTGGTGCAATTTTGGGTTGGTATTTAGCGTTGCCCGGTATTCCCTATTCCAAACTAGTTTGAAATTTCTGCCACGAGTTTGCTCAACTATCTGTAAAGGGTGGTTCGATCTGATAAACTTGTATGCCTTTCCCGTTATTAACTCTTGTCTTTTTGTCCCGTCTGCATGTTCGTCTCACAGATATCGCCCGGTCATGCCAGTCTCGTTAGTGGCGCGGGGGCTGTCCCTCGACGAGGCCGAGTGTTTGAAGTTCCTGGGCTTGCATGGGGTGGTTGTGGCAGTGGGCGAAGGCGGGCAGTTCCAGGTCGACTGCAAGCAGAGCATGACCGCAATCGGCGCCCTCTAAAGGGGGAAAAAATTTGTTTAAAAAAAGTAATTTGGTGATGATGAGGTGGATGCTTCTGCCGCCGTGCCCGCTGCTGCCACTGCCCACCCCCAACACAGCGCCACTCGTGTTGGCTGGCGAATAGAAGAGGGGGTCACCACACAGCTACCATCGCACCCCCCCGCATAGCAGTTCCTCCCCATCAATTGGCTGGGCGTGTACCAGTGTTTGGCGGAAATATTCCAAATCCCTCTTCCGCATTGTCACACCATGGCCTCTCCACCGATCACAGATTGTCGATGTGTGCGAGCGCGTCGTGGGGAAGCAAAAAGAATCCCGTGCTAGGTGTCCAGTCAGGAAGACCAAGAGTCAAAAGAGAGGGGGCGACGTGGTGTGCTCTCCTCTCTTCGGCCGTGATCGCAACACGCCACCACCATCTCCACTTGGGCGGTGGCTTGTCTCGTGATCAACCTCGGCAGTCGAGGGGGATGTCTGGGAGGGGGATACCGGTGTCAACGCAGTCTTAACCCAACCGGGCTTTGTTGCGACGAGCACGCCCGTGGGTCCGCCACAGATGGACTTGTCTCGGCGTCGGGATGAAGATTCGCGTTTCGCCCAGCGAGGCGGTTGTTAGCTTGTGACGATTTTCACTAGTCGGTGGAAGTAGGAGCATTACGTCACTTTCATTACACGCGCCAACCAATTCTACCCTCCGTGAAGTGGCAGATGAGCTACGTGGGTTTTAGTTACCGAAATAAGGACAAGTACGCGATAGTAAAGTGACGTGGATGGTCAATCCTCGTTTTTATCAGCCAAGGACGCTTTATAAGAAATAAGATATCCAAATACGAGTTACCGCGATTACCAATTCATCTAAATAGTTATGTCTGGTTTTGAAGAAGTGAAGCGCCGTCGCCTCTCTCCCCCCAAAAAAACTGTACAACTTCCAATTTTTATCTACGAGAACCGGTCGATAATCTCGAAAAAAGACTGACGCCTACGGTGAACAATACTTATCAACCAGATAGAGATTAATTACATGGTTCATTAAACCTTCCATTTCATTCGGACTCGACCGGGTATAGCAGCGACCAACGAAAATGTCTAAGATGATGACGTGTCTACGACAAATACGAAAATGTCTAAAAGATGATGGACTTAAGTGGGGGGCTACCGAGATCTGTGGCGGATTCCATCGTGGCCTCTGGGAGATTTGTAAATATATTTTTCGGACTTGGCCGGTGTGACGGGATTGGACGTTCCCGTGGCCTCGGCCAGCGTCGATTACGAGCTTAGTTCCCCCCCCCTCCCCCCGCGGCTCTTCCTTTTTGAGTGGTATAATGACCATCACTCTGTCGGGGTCCCGGATGCGGGGACCTCGAGGCTTCCCGCCCCCCGTGTTCCAGATAATTTTAGAAAATGTCATCCGGTTGTTAAGGCTTAACGTAGAATTTTTATCACCCGAATTCCTAGCCATGGGTTGCTGCTAATCTTGTGTTTTCAGTCTTCAACATGTTTTTTCTTTGTACAGGAGCAGAGCTGCATTTCGACGGCGGTATAACAAAAAAATATCGATGAACCGCTAGTACATACTGTTTTAGTCACGAGCTGTTGTAAATAATTGTATGACAATATTTGTAAATAGCTTTTTTTTTTGGTGAGTATAGAACGTGTTTGTGTGTAGGAGGAGTATCGAGGGTGGGATGAGACAGTTTCTTTTGAGACATTGATTTTATGTATAAAGTTAATGCAACTGTCCGCATTTTATTCGATCTAGCAGGTACGCGTACTTTTCTACTCCAACTCGTTTTTCTTCAAAGATTAAATACCAGTTTTTGATTTTAAACGATGGTAAATGTTGTTTTATTATTAAACTTCGTTTGCTACAATATTATTTCACTTTTTTTCTTTCGTCTTGTCTTTGCTTTCTACGTCGGGTTCAGCGTCATCACTTTCGTCATCTGATGAACTGAAATAAAAATTTAATGATAACCGTAAATTAACTGTTCAGGTTATACAAGAGTTCGTTTTAAATTACGTTGCAGTCAGTAAATTAGATATTTAGACACTTGATGCAACGTACCTTGATGAAGATGGCATTCTTCCCACCATACGATTTGGATTGTAGTTTTCACCATTTGTACAGTCAAAGGCCTCCTCATCCGTCGCGCCTAGTAACAGACACAATTCATGTTGGTTAAATTATCCATTAATGCTATAATCTGCCAGATTTTACAGCCAATTCGAACTTATCTATAAACCGATTAGAATACCAGTTTGGTTACCTTTGTTTTCTCGTTCTTTATCCAATTTTTCCAGGTAGGCGTTCTGGGCAGCCACCACATCGCTGCCAGTTTTACATTCGCTATAATTTTGTAGTGGTTCGGAATTCAGCGTTAAAAAACCCTTTCCCCACTTAAACTTGTCCATATATGCCTCGGCGATACTTGAAAACCCTACAATTATGAAATAGACCAATACTTAAAATTTCAAAAACATTTTTCCAATCCCATTTTTATTTAACTTTATCTCTGCAAAACATATTTTACCAGTTATTGAAAGGGCAGCTGCAACAGCCTCTACGCAGGAAAGTTGACAAGGTTTTCCATAGTTAACAGGATTTGCTGCCACCAGATAGGGTAGCAATCTCGCGTGTCCAGCTTTCATTTTGCTGAAAGGCGTCGAAGCCAGCTGGGCCCAGGAGCAGTCCACGACAGCCAATCCGTGAGCTTCAACGATATGTCTGGCATGGTAAAAGAAATCAAATGAAACCCTCTTTTTCGTTAATACCTGTGTATGGTTTTGACATTGAACATTCAAATGGTTATATTGTCATAAGCGGCTATAGTTGATCAATCAGAAAATTATTATAGCCGACTGTTGGCTAACTCGTTAGTCTAATAGCCCTGAGCCGACCGGATGCTACGACGAATTACTGCTTCAAATATTTATTAATCTAAACATTTGTAAGACTGTCACCTTCTTTAATGTATAAAAAAATGCATTCCATTATCATAAAAATCTACGTCGTTGAGGTTGAACGACGGGTGCTAGTATACGCTTTAATAGATGAATGCACAAACCAAATGTAAGTACACTTTTTTTACCAGGTATGTATCTGATTGGTGATGTCAGTCAAACTTTCTCTAGTCAATACCAAATGTCAGGGAATGTGTCCACGCCCTCTGTTGGTGACGGTACAACCAAATCACTTTCTTTATTTTCTGCGTGTTTCATACCTATCGTCCGGACCAATGCACTTTTGGGCAGCTGGTGTTAGAACAATGCCGCCGAAATGCTGTTTCAGTTTTAGCAAAGTGATCAATCCCATGCGCGACAGTTTCTTCCCCGTGCACCGTTTCGGATCACAATGCTCAAAATCCCACATGGCAACCGGAAATGGAACCTTGATCGCGGTCGCCTCGTCACCGCTGTCACTCGAACCATGGTCGTTGTCGCCTGAAAGGAGCACGCAAGTAAAGTAATCCATTAGTGACAGAGATAAAGATGAACTTTTACAGCAAATGTGTGTCTAGACTGGCGTGGGAAGCGAAATGACAAGCTAGAAATAGGTGCGTCTTTATACGGAAACATTACCTTCATCACTGTCCAGATGCAGCGACGCGACTGTGGGCAAACTTTCGTCATTTCTTAGCGCTGCCTCCCGTTTATTGGCACTCCGAGCGTTTGGCCGGTCCCTCTCTCTGCGATTAGATTTCTTGGCATATGCCTTTTTCATTTTTGTAAAATTTAACAAATTTGTTATCCCGTTAAACGGACGGGCCTTAAATCACGTGGTTGATCGGAATTTCGAAAAATAGATGAGGGGCTAGCGCCCCTAGCGGACAAGTCTACAACTTCTTCTGCTGTCTGCTTCATCGGTGGGCTTTGCGTTTCTATGGCAACAAGGATTGAGGTGGCCTATGCCCTAGGTTTCTCTAATCCTTTGGAATGTTTGTGGTTGTTCTATTTTTTGCAGGTAAATATATGGCGAACGTTTGGCCTGTCTCGTCTATTTTCAATTTTCCAAGCCAGTGCCACTGTATTTAAAAAGGCAGACCTGATTTGGCCAATCTGGTCTGCCTTTTTTCGAGCATCACCAATGACCTCACTCTTTCAAACATTGCCAGAATGTCACGACGCGGAGATTATTTCATCTAAATCAAAATTTATTTGATGTTTTACTCTGACAAATTGTTCCTGAGCTTGCGCTTCCTAAACTGCCTGAGCTTTCTAAGTTTGGCTTGAGTTGGTTTGGTTTGATAGTTGACTACGTCTCTGTACTTGCTGTATGTGTCAGTGCCTTGTTTTCTACAGGATTGTCAATCTGCTGCGGCACCAAAGTATCCATCCGAATTGTTGATGAAGCCTCATCGTACAAGTAAGTTCATTTGCTGAAGTTAATTTCGACAGTTGACTTCCTTAACAAACGTATTTTGCTAATCCCACGGCGTTGTTTTGAACGATTTGTTTTTGTAGCTTTGGAAATGATTTAATTCAACCCGAAATCAGGCTTGGGCCTTTGTTGTTTCCTCGAAAAGCTCCATCAAATGTGTCTGGTCCCGACCATCTACGCCATCTAGATGGGAAATGTTTCGATATCGTCAGTGGCAAGTAAGTTGGTTGGTTTTGTAGGTTGGTTTGGTTGGTTATCACGCGCTACTGTTCTATGTTACTATGCCATTTAATTCCCCTTATTTTAATTGTATTTAAATAATACTGTATTTTTCCACATTTCAGATACAAATATGTATTTTGCCCATTTCACAACGTGACACAAGTGGAAGTAGGAAACCAATGGAATCCTTACAGAGGCATTCTTGGGTAGATACATAATTTCCTCTGCAAAATACAAATGCAAAATGCCAATACCTAACTCATAAACTGAAATTCTAATGAAACAGTATTTCAGGTAATGACATTTATTTTATTTTATTTTATTTTTTTTAATCACCGTAGCGCCTAGTGCACTACAGGATTACTGCACCCTTGAACCTATAGAGATTATGTGAGAGGCAGGGAAGGGGAGGGAAGAGGGATGCAGCTGGAATAGCCAGACTGCAGGATC
>JAUJYS010005057.1:0-11357 GCA_033995665.1 Melogona broelemanni
TAAACGAAAGCCTGCGCCGGGAATCGAACCCGGGACCGTCGGCTTTGTAGGATGTCGCCATACCCACTGAGCCATCGATACTATCATCGGTATTAGATTACAAGCCACATTAAATTTCTAACAAAATGCGAACATTGTGTCGAAGAGAAATCCGGTTTTTCAGCGCTGTCCCAAATTACGTACAAAACTGCGCTGTAGTCCAGTCGGTATTCCTGGTTAGAAATCCCGGCGCGGGTTTTTGTTTATTTGATTCCGGGGCACTTGTGGTAATGCACCCATCGTGTATTATTGCCATAGCAACACTAGGGGTTTGGAATATCACTACAAATATGAGAAATAAAATATCTTTAATAAATGTTTACCTACAGCGCCATGCCAAATTAACTGGACCAAGATTAATCAAATGGAAATATGTTTACTTCGACACTAATTATCTACGGTTTGAATGCGAATTTTTCAATTCGGTTGTTTGCATATTGTACAACATGAAAAACCTAATTAAAAAAATTGCATGTTGTACAAAATTAATTTATTTTTTTTTTTTTTGAAAAATTGGTATCCAAGGAGTAGATAATTAATTAGTGTCATAAAGTACACCCTATTTCCATTTGATAAATTTTTGCCCAGTTAATTTGGCATGGCATTGCATTTGTTTACGTTTATAAAATGTTGTAGACGTCCTAAATGACATCTATCGTAATTGTAATTGTAATTACAACACGTGTCTCACCTGAGCGTTTCTTTTGTCCTACACAGGGTCCGCCGCCGCCACCCAGCAGCTGAGCACCATCCGCCGCCACCATCACCGTCCCACGTCCAACACCGCTCCAGCACCAGCAACGTCACCACCCGGAGGCCCCCAACGCGCCTCCCACCGCCATTTCCACCTCCGTCACGACGGCTAATCCAGCCAGCACCATCATCCCCCCAGCAGCCGCCCCCGTGCCGCTCCTGCTTTCCGTTCTCGCCGCCGCATTGGCTCAACCACCTCCACCACCACCACCACCACCACGAACTAGACCACCATCATCACCGTCATGCGTACGGAGGTCGAAAACGCTGCCCTCTTCCTGTCAGACCTTCTTCGTCTCGGTCACACCCTGACCGATCACCAACTGGCCACCTTCCGTGGCACCATGGAGGCGCTCCTCATGGACCACTTCGAAACCCACTGGTTCCCCAGTACTCCGGCTCGCGGTAGCGGATACCGTTGCATCCGCATCAACCACAAGATGGATCCTCTGATCGCCAACGCGGCACAGGCCTGCGGGGTTAACGACTCCGGTCTCCTGCGCAACATGTTTCCCAATGAGTTGACCCTGTGGATTGACCCTCATGAGGTCAGCTACCGTATAGGAGAGAACGGATCCATCTGTGTGCTGTATGAAACGCCGACCGATCCCGTACCGCCGAATCCGGCCATCATTACGTCACCGGTCACCCACCTACCGGTCAACCTGGGCACTGGTAACCATCACCGACAACAACACCATCATCACAATAACCAGCAGCAGCAACATAACCATCAGAATTCGTCTGGGCGTTTCAGCACCTGTAAGGATGGGGCTCGCGGGTTGGATAACATGATCATGGACAACCATCGTAATCGCAACTCGTTGGAGAATCATTATACCCAGTACGTGTCTAGTTGAGCGGCTGAGGGACCGGATTTGAGTTAGCCGGATTAGGTGATCCGGTGTTGTGGGGGGGGGGAGAGAGGAGGATCCCTTTTGACTTGACCAGCTGAGGAATGGGTGGGTGGATGTGATTGGACTGACTGGGGGGGGGACTAGGGGGTTTATACCAGACGAAGTATTGGTCATCTCGTTTTTACACAAATTAAATTGGGATTCTAAGAATCGTGGCCACACTCTTGAACATATTTGATCTCTTCTCGGATAACGAAACGTTTTCCAAATCTGTTTCGTGTGAAGGGTCAGGGGTGATGTCACCCTATCTTGGGTCGCAGGTCATCTATGATCTGACAATTTTATAACCCCCCTTTGAAAAAGGGGGAAGAGTGTTTTTAACAGTCAAATTTTAACACTTTCGAGTGTGTATAGAAAAAATTGGATTTAATTTTCCAGCTGGTTTTTATTTTTTGGTTTATATTTTTCGCCAGATTGTCAAGAAATTGTTTTTTTAGAGGTTGGGTCCCCTATGCAGTCAAGTGTGCTTGTTGTGTATTTTGTGTACAGGAAGGTGAATTTTAGATCCTTAAAATCTTAGGCCTGCCGCCTTGGCGCCTTTGACCCGGTTAAGACTCTTTGTGATTCGATGAGGTTTTTTTTTTTTGCTTGTGGACTTTCGGCCGCCTGTTTACAGCGGCCGATATCGTTTATTTATGTGACCAGATAAATAAATTTATGATCATTTACGCCAATCCACAATATTTCAATTTCTTTCTATAGTGGACTCGATTTTCTGATTAAAATTATCGTAAAATTATGCTTGTAGGGGGAAATATTGCAGCAACATATTTCAATAGTTTGTCATGTTGTATCAACTTCTTGTGGGATAAATTATTTGTACGAAATTGGGGAATTTAAGGACAAGGACTGATTTGGGAAAACAGGCTCTTCTGTGCCTCAAAAATATCAAATTTTATGAATGTTCGAAACGGGATTGCAAAATCACAACAATGGACCTTTAGGTCCTACACAACTGACCAGCAATTAGGACCATTTACAATTTTAAACCCAGTTCCTGAGGATGCTTAATCAATAATTGTGACCTAAAATATAGTTCAGAGAGTGGTCCAATTTTGAATGTGAAAGAATAGGTCCCAAATTTTGGGACCTATTAAAAAAATGAAAAATAGCGAATCTGGTATTAAGAGCTGACTGCTGACTTGACTCGAGACTGCCCCTGAAGCCCACCCCTCACCTCTAAGAGAAAAGGGACCCCCGCCCCCTCAACCCTGAAAACCCCGGTTGAGAAAAATGTGATGTATACACTTTGACGTTCGAGATCTCCTACCCAATTTTTCCTTTTTCTCACCACGAAGTACAACAAAACGACGGTCATCAAATATATTAAATCCACAAACAAATCCCCTGAAACTACGAAGATACTACAAAATAACCCCCTTCAATCCTGACCAAAAGGAACCATTTATGTTTATTTTGACCCCCAATAATTCAATTTGTCTGTACACGTTAAATCTAGAATATTCTCGAAGCTCTCGACTATATGCGCAACAAACGGTCAAAACGAGAATAATCACGCGCCATTTGGGATGCGTAACCACATCAACACGCACCCTGCAGAACTGGATTATCAGTTCAACCCATTTCTTGTCTTGGGTATCACGACGCACCCCTTATGAATCCCCCCCAACATTCCATCAAGAAGTCAGATCCCCACAAAAGAAAACCAGTCACAACAAAGAATCAAACCCCCGAACATGCGATCGCGAACCCCTTGTACAGCTCGTTTTCATTCGTGATTTAAATTTAAAAATCGCACCCCCCCCCCCTCCCTCAAAAATAAGTCCTCATTTTTTTTTAAATAATAAAAAAGATCAAAAATCAAGTTTTACATAACGAAGTTTTTCGTTCTCGGGGTATTTTTAAAATATATATTATGTGCGAACTCTGAAGGAAAGATTTTCATCTCTTCATCATTCAAATTCATGTTACCAACACATGGTGTTTTGTGTGTATAAAAACGAGTGTAAAATATATGAAATGAAGTATTATTGCATTTTTTGATCGAACCACCACCTCCCCTTAACCCCCTCTAAGAACGAACCACCGCTACGAAATGATATCTCCTGTTATATAAATAAGAAAGTCGTTTTTTGTTTTTTAATGAACCAAAAAATCAGGAATGTATATTAGTTATTTTTTTCTATATCGACATTTTTCCCCTCTCTCCGCGCAAAGTGAAAGACAATTTTTGTGTGTACAAAATACACGTTTTTGCGTGTGTGATAATAATGTGTTGCTGTGACCCCATTGCCTCGTTTTCTGGGGCCCTCCTCGGTACAACAACTGTGGAACTACCATTCGAAAAACGGATATACCGGTTCGTGATTCTATTCCCGCGATTCATTTTTGTGGTGGGCGAGCGGCTGAATTTTCCGACGCCCCCATCACTGGCACAGTTACAGCTAAACGTCACTCCGCCACCAACCAAATCATGCCGCAACCAAGGACTGGTTACTACTAAAAAGATCCCGTTATCCGAGGAATATTATTATTTTTAGACCGCTGGATCATTTCTTTTTCTACTGTCAACGAGAATTCTATTTTCGGTTGCCCAAAAAAACCACGAAAAACAACCGTGTGACTGGAGAATGCGAGCGCCAATCGATCGAAAAACGGTGGATTTACAACAACAAATTGGAACGGGACCAACAAAAAATTAAATTCATCGAAATCCCCTCCCAAACACCAGCAACTTGTGTAAATAAATATTTATACACATGAATGTATTCGTATGTGAATAAGTGAACGCGAGTTATATTTTTTACCTCCACCAACAACCCAGAAAGGAATATATAACTTATCGGTTAGTCGCGCCTTGTTCATCGCGTGTGCGCGTGGTTTATATTTTTTTATGTTTTTGGTTGACGTCATCACGGAATTCTCGGAGAGTGACTGATGAGCGCTGAGCGAGCGCTCTTTTGTCCCACTCTATCCGCCGATTCGCTCTCAGGGAGCGAACGGGAGCGCTCTGCCGAGCGAGGCCGAGTTCTACGATCGTGCTGGCCGTGATTGGCTGATTCGGCCCCGCTCGCTTCTCCTTTGTAGCCCACTGGCGCCACCATTCGGCGGTTGCTAGGCTGAGTCTGTAACAAGAGTGATTGGCCTCGTTATTTTTTTGTTGGGCTGTGATGACGTCACTCTTTTACGAAAAAGGAATATATGGTGACGTTTTTTTTCCCGCCTGCAAACTGATTTCACTTCTACGATCTCTCCATATGGATATATTTGTGAGTGTAAATATTTATGTAGACAATTTTTGCCGACGAAAAATATCTGCAACTACAATACGCGGTGTTATTTTTATTGACGGTAGGAAAAGAAATCGTTCAGAAAATCTCAATTTTCCAAAACTCAGCAGTTTTTCGTGCCATCATTTGTTTTATTTTTTAGAACATTGTTTTTTTATCCATTACATTGGCCAGTGTACGTGTCTCTGCTCTCGCATCTACCGATCTATTTTAACCCTACTTTTAATTTTGTCAATTCCCCCCCCCCCCCATTTTGATCAATAAGTCATTTTCACCCCGTGAAATTGGTCCCAACATTTGGGGCCAATTTGAGATATACTTAGTCAGTCCTATATTTTGTGTAGAACCTGACCTAACTTGGGCGACTCTAGATTTTGGCCGTGAGCGATTAAGCCGACACAAAAATGGCGGAGTAATTTTATGATTCCCACCTATAACAGCGCAACATTCAAATTATCATCCAAATCGCCAATTCACCCATATGTATTATTATCAAAGAGGGCACCGCAAAAAAAGGCGACATATGTGTAAATTCGTGTGTATATAATCCCATTGTAAGACACAAATTGAATTTTTCCCGGTGCATTTTTGCGCGGAGAGGCGGGAAATTGGAGACTTATGATGAAAAATAGACTATATATAGCTGGACAGAACAAAATAATACTGCCATATTTTGTCCAAGAGTTATTTTTTTGGTTTCTTCCAAAGTGATTTTAGGGTAACATATACGCTGCGTGTGTATTTTGATTGGCAGGGTTCTACAAGTATGTAACGTGGAAAAAAATTGTATAAACAAAATGACGAGAATTAAACCGTAGCGGTTTTTTTAAGAAAAAACGAGATAACAAAACAAATGTGATTGAAAACTCGCGATATGAGTGTTATGTACATTACTTTTGAACGACTGATCGTGTATGTGCGGACGAATTTTATTGAAAATTTGTGTATTTTTTGTGAGATTTGTTTGTGTTTCATCAAATTGTCTGTCCATCCCCCCACCATCATTTGTTTTTTGTGACGTAATGCAGCAGTTAATCGCATAGTTATTCCTAGTTAAAACGCCATTTCGTTATTAAACCCGGAATTAAAATTATCGATTCGCATTTTATAGAATCACTGGTAGGCCATTTTTTCTGGCCATGTGATTGTCACACTGTACAAAAACGCATCGTAACTATATCGTCGAGAATTTTAATTTGTGGGTTTTAACGTAATTATGAATGGGACTGCATAATGACACCTGAATGTTTGCTTCAAAAGCCGTTAGGTGGCGTTGTGTGGTTTTGTGTGGGTGACTACTAGGTGGCGTGGCGATCAATTGCTGCATTATGTTGTCTCAAAACTTGACAAGAATCTTAAAATTCATTTTTTTAGGGGGAGGGAGGGGGTATGTTCGAAGGGGGGGTTCAAAAAGTGTGCTATAAAAATGTAAAAATGCTTTTTTTTCTATATAACTACTATACTACAAAAAAAACAAAAGACTGAATGAGTGAGACTTTGTGTGCTTGTGTACAAAACAAAAAATGGTTGGACGTTGTTTTGAACGCGCGATAATTTTGATCTGCGGTCCCATGTTTTTGTTGGGTCGCAATTAGTCGAAGTCAACTACTAATAAAACTGTAAAAACAAATTATATATAAATATATATATATGATGTGGAATTGTGAGTTGGGGGGGAAAAAAAAGACACGAAATTTTGAGGCAGTCACCCATTTATTGTAAAAGTGCATTTATTGTGAAGTGCTGACAGATAGGGCGGGTTCCCTTTAAGTTACTGGCATTATATCACCGAAATAGAAATTTGGACATCTTTAATTATCTTTTAACTTATCAGAGTGAATTAACAAAAAATTAAAATTCGGTTTTCTCAGTAGTTTTTCATTTTAGTCGAAATCTTTCCAAAATTTCTTGGGGGGGGGGGGAATGGAATCTTTTTCAAAATTTGTCTAGTTTCATTACTACGTATGTGGTCTTTTGAGAATTTATCCACTGGTTCAAAACCCCCTGAAATAAATACATGAGCAATTTCTAATCGTTGACCATTTCTACGTCTTCTTGGACCAAAAATGAGCCATAACATTGTACAGTCCTTTTGTTTTTAACAAAAAAGTGAAATTACTTATTTTTGTTGATGGTTCAAACCTCCCTAGTTGTGATTTCTTTCCACTTATTTCTCGCTTTTCGTATGTGTGACGTCACACTATCCACTCCCAACCTTGTCACTATCAGCCTCTTCAGTAGGGGTGCAATTTTGGACAGACAATACAGTTGCCCGTTAAGACTGCGATGAACTTGTGTTAATATAATTTTCATACCAAATTGGTATTTGGCGATATTTGTGTGAAATAAGTAATTGAAAGAATCGACGAATTGTCTTAATTGCTCAAGTGTATTGTCTGTCAGAAATAACATCCCCCGATGCTTCATATCCCAACAACTCCATATTAGGCGATTTTTATTAATCTCCCCAAACGTGATTGTGAAAAAAACCCAGTTGTTTGGGTTTTGAACCCGCAGTTTGAGCAACGATTTGGTGAATTGTGTCTCTTGCGTTTTGAAAATCGTGTCATTCAAGCCATTTAGCGTTATACGCAATTCTATTCTGTACTTAGCGGCATAATTTTCAGCATTTTTAATTCGGAAGAAAAAAAATGTTTTTTCCACACAAATATTTCGATGTTAACGCATGTGGGAGTCTAGTCGTTTTAAAATCTAATTTTGTTAATTTATTGATTCGCCATCTTATACAGTCAGTCTGAATTTTGTTTTGTTTTAATTGTGAGTACCGGTGGCCCCTGGGGCGCTGACGAAAGCTTAAAAAGCAAAAGGTCTAACCAATTCTATAATATATATTTTTTTATGTGCCTCTTTAACATTTGGTCGTCGCAAATTTGAAGTGAGCCGTGTTTTATTTTTGTTGTTAGGCTTTTTTTTAATGTAATTTAATTTGCCCCATATAAGTTCTTACAGCGATATTAGTCATTTTGCAGGATGAAATTGCCGTTTGTCCTAATTTAAAAATTCGCCTGAATTGTAAATTTGTTATTGTGTTGTTTTTTTGCAACAGACACAGTTGTTCACCAAATCTCTTATAAAAAATTTCAAATTCCTATATCTTGTCATACGATTTTCCGAACTCAAACTTTTTTTGCCCTCCAATAACCCGAGCACTCTTTGAGAAATTGTCGAAATAGCCAAAATCTGACCCCCTAACCTTCCCCAAAATCTGCCCCCTAACCTTTCCACCGAAACAGTCAATCGTAACCGTTGTGCTTCGTTGCGTTGAAAAAAACATCTTGGAAACAAAATTCAGTTAGTATGAATTCTTGTGAAACGCAGTTTTAAAAAATAAAATACGAAAAAATCGAAAAAAAAGAAAAAGCACGTTTAACAAAAATGAAAAATCAACAAAAATCCCAAAAAAAAAATGAGACTTTTATTTTGAAATTTATTCTCGTACTGGTTTTACTTCTTTATTGGTAGCTCTGGTACGGTGGTCGAATTTCATTTATTTTTTATTTTTAAGGAAATTTTCTAGACTGCATTTTAACGACAGTTTAGTGTATTATTATTATTGTTTTGTTTCAATTATTATGATTTTTTTTTTCTGCTTGATATCCGTTTTTTGTCAGCATATGCTCTTGTGAATATAACATTAGACACAGTGTCATTTGGTTTTTAGTTTTTGTGGGGTGCGCATTTTGGAGTCTCGATCGTGATCTAAATCAGTGACGTCACTCGATAATAACGAAAGTCAACCTGTTTTAAAGGCACGCCAAATACAATTTTGTACATTATATTTGAATGTATTTTTTTTTTATAAAAAATGTAGCAACAAATCTTGTCGATGAACCGCGACTCCATTCCAAAGTGACGTGATAATGACGTCATTGGGTGAAGAGTTATCTTGATCGATCTCGAAAGTGCGTGCCCTCAGGTCTCCCCATTATCCCCCACTATTACAACTATCGATATCATGTGTACGTGTATTTTTTTTTCTTCTCTCTATCTCTCTATCTTGCTCTGCCCCATGGCTTCGAAAAAATCACATTTCGCACCCCATTTTTTAATGCTGTGCATTGGACGCCAAATGTAGTCTGGCGGCCATTTTGCGGTGACGCCCGTACCGTTCGATGTCTCGTATCGATTGGTCGCGTCGATCGATACGGTATATCGGGCGTTCGTGCGACTCCGTCTGTGGTCGATGTTTCTCCCCGTAGGGCGGCGCTAGACGAGGGGCGGCGTTGTACGATTTTATGTAAAAAATATTGTACAAAGCTATTTTTTTTTGTCTGTACAGTTTTACCTGAAGTAATTTGTGAAATTTCTTAAAAGTCGTTTTGTACAGCATATAATAAAATGACTGGCAGCACTATAAAAACACGTTGGTTGTGATTATTTTATTGATTTTATTTATTGTTTTACTTTGGAAGCTGAAAGGCTGTGGAAGTTGAGACTAGATCATTCAGACAGGACATTGAGAAAAAATAATTGAATTTGTGTTTCATGTGAAATCAGAAATCAATTCTTCATACTGCGTTCAAAAAGTAATGATAATGGTGCTATAAAATAAATTCTAGGAAACAGATGTGAATTTAAACACTTTTATTTTCGAAATGGTGTCCTCGTGCAATAGTACACTTAATTCAGCGGTGATACAATTGCTCTAAATATTTTTTTAAACCATTTTATCAACGTACTGCAATGCCCGCGTCGAATTCTGCATATTTCGGACGGTCCCAGGTTCGATTCCCGGCAGAGGCTCTCGTTTATTCGACGAGCCGCGTTACTGGGGAGTCCAGAGCCTAGGGGTGGATCCTGCAGCCTGGCTATACCAGCTGCCATTCTCCTTCCCTTCCGTTCCCTGTCCCTCACATATCTCCATAGACACGAGGATGCAGTAATCCTGTAGTGATTAGCACTACGGTGATTTATATTAAAAAATATATAGTTTTGTGCTAAGCGGCGCTGCCACTTAAATTGTCTTTTACATTGAGGGCAGATTGAAAGAACACAAAGCCTAATCGATTGAGTATTTCGTGTGACATTGTGGAAGTTTTTTTTTGTGATATTCAGCACCATCCATGATCGGTGAGCGGGGGAGTAGTCATGCAAGAGTTTAGAGTCTTGAAATTGGTCTCCGACAGATCTGGTTGTTTCTGTCGAAATTGCCTCTCGGAGACGTGTAAAATCAATTATTTTTTTCAATTTGTTGCTATACAGGCGGGAAAACATTGATTAGCAGCTGCTTTTTTACAGTTTCTAGTTTCTAAAACGTTGCTCAACGACGGTTTTAAACAGTTTTGCATTTGAGTCAACAGTTTTGCAGTTCTTTTCAACAGTGATGCAAAAAAAAAAAAATGGGACCAATGCATTTTTTGTTTATCAAAACGTTCGAATTTTTTTAGATTACTAATACAGGATGGGCACAAAAAAAGGCACCCCAAATGGTTTTAGCTACAAATTGAGTAAATGCTTACAGATTGCTTTGACATTTTACAAGAACATTCCAAACAAATTTATCATTTCAGTTTTTTTCAAGTGTCCTAAT
Organism: Melogona broelemanni; assembly: GCA_033995665.1. Taxonomy (NCBI): domain Eukaryota; kingdom Metazoa; phylum Arthropoda; class Diplopoda; order Chordeumatida; family Chordeumatidae; genus Melogona; species Melogona broelemanni. The sequence continues at coordinate 10,512 of JAUJYS010005057.1, forward strand.
TTAAAAAAAAAAAAATAATAATAGTAATAATAAATAAAAACGAGAAGACAACGCTGCTGAGCAAATTTTGCATAGTATATGAACATTTTGACTACCTCGGTTTCTTTTCTAAACGCGTTACTTAAAAATAAAAATGTAACTTTAGTCTCAACCAAGTTTGAACGACTGACTTTTTTTTTTCCTAGGAAGGAAATCGAAAATGAAAAGTGTTGGCAACAAAACGTCCTTCGCTTCCAAATAAATGTTCCAGTCGCACTTTACGTAACCTGAATTTCGCAATTCGCGTTTTGCGAAACACAGAACGGGTCGATTGTCGGGGAAAAGCTGGCGAGACTAAAACGAGTAAAAAATGCAACTGCGGATAACCACTAGCCAGACGGACACGTCATGGAGTTCTTCTACCCACTTGGCTACTTCATTACTGCTGACTGTTGAAGGTAAATGCGGAAATGAAATATTTGTTATGAGAGGGAGGGGAAACGCCACGTCGCGAATTATTTTTTCTATAAATCATTTTATTTCGCTAATGGTCTGCTGCGAGTGTCCAAAGTGCCTTTTTTCACTGCCTAATGACTTATTTGGCCTTTAGCGCTCTCTGCAGTAATTCTGGTGCCTAACTTTTTCATTCACGCACTTTCGAGAGAAATACCTTGCGAAGTAATTGTGGATGCACGTAATAGATATTTTAATATATAAAAATTATAGACAACAAATGACCACAAACAAGGCCTTAACATCAAATGTGTCTTCTCGGTGCGCACCGAGGATAGTTAAGGCCCATGCTTGTGGTCGGTTGTGTATTTGTATAATTGAACAAATATATATTTATATTTTCGATTGTTGAGG
>JAUJYS010005058.1:0-11357 GCA_033995665.1 Melogona broelemanni
CGCCGCAGCGACGCGAGGGGTACAATAACCTCCTGTAGTGTTATTCACTACAGTGATCCGGAATAAAAAATAAAAAAGTAAGAAGCTAAAACTGCAGCAAAATAAAAATTGTTGTTGTGTCCCTCGCGTCGTCTCCAGATCCAGACCCTGGATCCTCCAACACCTAATGACCTGGAGCCCCTGAGTTTGATTGGCGATATGCAGAGGTAGTTGACATTGCCTTCCCACGCGCAGTACCTCGAGCCAATGCAATGATCGGCATACACCAGGAATCGAACCCAGATTTCCTGGTCGGCGAGCGAGCACGCTCACCACTCGGCCAGATCAGATGATTAGTTGAGATTAACTCGATGTAAAAAAAAATGTGATTTTACCTTTAACGTAGATCATGGTGCTGATGTCATACTGAGCGACGGTGGTGCCAGCCTCACTGTGAGCCTTGACCTGCACTTCGTAGGCGGTGCCCTGATCCAGGTGGCTGATGACCACCTCCCGCTGTGCCGGAGACACGCTGTCCAGCACCAACGTCCAGCCGTTGGCGGCAGTGACGGCGGCGGAGGACGTCTGCTGGGTGCGGCGACGGTAGTGCAGGGAGTAGCGCTGGACGGGGCAGTCGTTGACCGGCCAGCGGAACAGGCGTAGGGTGATGGAGGTGGCGTTAGGCTGCAGGATGTCTGACCGACTTGGTTTAGCCGGAGCTGGAGACAAAAGAGGCAAGAACAGAAGATGCAAGAACGTTAGTAGTAAAATGGCTAGAGTGAAACATTCATGGGGTAAAATCCCCAATCACGTGAAAAAGAATTGATCAAGGCTCGACCTCTATCTAATAAAATGAATATTTGAATTATTAATTTTTTATTCTAGGTAAAAATTGTCTATAATAATATATATGTAAGGTTTAAGAATGAACTACCTTGCTTACTTCCCTGATAAGACCAGCCAAAGCTGGCGCCAGTAAATGCAGCTAATTAAATGCCTTAATTTGCGCTCAACCCGAAGCCAACCCACACCTAACCCAGCGGTATGAATGAATTGTTATTTAGCCCTTGTGGCGCTATTTTTGATAACAAAAGTCCAGAATCGACACCCAGGTGCATGTACCTATACCAGAAAATTATTCACCTCTTTGGACAGCTTCAACAAAAAGATGGCTGCCGCTAGTGAACCACGATTCTGACGATCACGTGCGGGCGGCCATTATTGGAAAAGAATGTGTCGCTAGCGGCTAATGTGGGGGGCGGGGCGGCTCTGGTAATGGTGATGACGACTATGAGATGATGATGGCTAGCAAGCCTCTTATGCGAGAGACGCAGGGGCAGATAAAGAAGAGGGGTGGTGTAGGTGGGGGATTGAGGAGGGGGTACGCCTTTTCAACCGACTGATAACACCGTGGCCAGTATCGATTCGCACCCCGTCTTTCGCAAGCGCGATTTACTTTTGATCGCGCATCGCCCTTGATGGCGGTGAATGGGGGTGGTGGGTGCGTCGTGAAATCGATCGCTGCCCTTACTTTTTATAGCCCAGACTAGAAAAAGGGCTCTGTTTCACCCGCGATTAAGGTACGGGATTTTCTTTTCAAAAATTGGAAAATCAAGTGATGCCTAAAATAACCTCAAAAACAATCCACCTATCACGTAGTAAAAAAATGCCACCAAAAATAGACCAAATCGAGAAAACCGTCGGGTAATTAATCTTGAATTACCCTTAAGCTGCACCGTACATTTACTGACACACACACCATTCTCATTCTTATAATATAAGATGGTAGTAGTAGGACGGTAAAGGCCGGCAAAATTCCTGGTACCAAACTCTTTAATCTCGACAATGCGGAATACCAGTATTTTTTATTGTCAGTTCCCGAAATCAGACGCACTTGCCGATTCCAGATTTAGTCAAATTGTGTTTTGCTATATCCGCCGTACATTATTCGAAATCCGACATGCTATTTTTTTGCTGGCAACTTTGAACGCACAAAAACCCGCGCTAACGCAAAACCAATTTCTGAAGAACTATTCAGCCATCGAGAATTTATTCATGTCCGGTTACGGTGAAATTCCGGGGAATGTTGTAAAAACCCTCGCTAGATGTTTTCACGTATAATCATTTCGAGCATACGATTGACGTCAACCGATCCAACGGCCAGTTCCAAGGAAGCTAGAAGAGCTAGATTACAGGAATCCTCTGTCAACAATCGACGTTTTTTGAAAAAAAAATAAAAATAAAAGCTTTTGCGTCAATTAAAAAAATATACTTTTGGCATTGCCACTCGTAGCCACAATTGAAACTAATTGCAACAGATGTTACGGTAGTTATAGACCCCCAAGAAATAGCGCCATCTTCACCGTGATCCAAAAGTTCGAGAGCCTTCGCAGTAGCTCCATAGGTCAGCTATAAATGGCCGGATTGATATAAAATTTGGCACAGATATGGAGTAAATCATTGCAAACCTTTGAGCTGTTTCAGTTTATGTCAAAAAGAAATAAAGAAATTTGAGCACAATTATATCTTTCTCTGAGCGCCATTGTTAACGACAGAGAATGCGATGCAGTGCGCGCCAGTGCTTCTAACGCTGCGCCACCTCCAAAAAACAAATTAGCGGAAATTTGAATTTAACAAACTTTAAAAAGTAATTCATACTGTAACATAATATGTGCCAAATTTCATAACAATCCTGACGCCCGGATTGCAGGATAATCAAGCCCACCCCCTCCGTAGCTCCAGCTAAAAATAAAAAAACGCCATAGCTCAAAAACGCAGCTAAAATGACCGGATTGTTATGAAATTTGTCACAAGTGTCTTACAGTATAAATGACTTTGAATTTCGTTAAATTCAAATTTCCTGCTGCGAATTTAGCATTTTAGAGGTTGAGATAGATCAACTGGCGCGCACAGCATGGTTTTTTTCTCTCATCAAATTTCAATATCTTGAGCTCAAATTTCTCGATTTTTTTTTAAAACATAAACTGAAATAGCTTAAACGTTTGAAATGATTTATCTGTGCCAAATTTCCTAGCAATCCGGCCATTTTTAGCTGACCTATGGAGCTACTGCGGGAGGTTCTCGAACTTTTGGATCACGGTGTAGATTCAGTATAGAGGAATAATCCAATAACTAGAAACCGCAATATCAGTCCGCAATGTTTGTGATCCATATCGCCGAGTATCAACACTACCAAAAATAAAATCGATATTATTAAACCAACAATAAGCCCGAGTTTGTGATTACATGCCAAGTTAATAAAGCCGAGAATCCACCCTCCACCTTGAGATACGTTGGGACTAGGACATCGCGATATTTGATCTCCGGTTGTTTGTTGTATGTAGGCAAACAAACGTCTAAAGCCTTATCTCAATTTCCGTGATACGGTAAATAAGGGGTTATAAACGGCGCAGCGACATTACTAGAGGGCTCGATTGAACGACATGAAAACAGCAACAGAGTGCATGTATTGGGCTATACATGTACAGCAAAATTAGATTCTACGGAAGGATCCGAGCACCGGCATATCTGATTTGCATTCTGCTCAAGGAGGGTTTCTATTAATACAAGTACCAAATAAGACAAAGCTACTCAATAACATTTGCGCCGATCTGTAATAAGGAGGGCCTAAAATATTTGAGTTCGATGATTTAAAAAAAGTAAAATGCTCAAGTTTCTACAAAAATTGAAAGAAACCTAACCATTCCTAGGTTATATTTAAAAGGATTCTACAATTGTTTCGTTACACTTTCGTTCCTTCGATGGGAAAAAAAAAATAATAATAAAAGGGAAACAATCACTTTCTAAACGGCTGAAAATATCTAAAATTCTATTTATATCAACAATTCCATTAATAAATGGGATTTTTATCCAGTGAGCTTCGAATGCGAACGTAATCATTAATTTTAGGAAAATATTTCAATGATAAGAGGTGCAAAATTTAATTTTCAAATATTAATTATTTAAATATTGTGCACACAGTAAAAGACCGTTCCAGTTCCTGAAAAAAGAGAACGAAACCGTTCCAAGAGCTCTTTTCGAGGAAAAAGGACCCTCGCGTTCCAAAGTACCTCACAAAAGAAACCCGTTCCTAGGAAAGGACCTCTTCCGCTCCGTTCCTAACCAACACGGACATGTATGACAATGAATAAGTGGAGGGCCACTAATGCGGCTCGCCCTCACGTCAACCTTGCCGCCGACGATGGCACACAACCGTGCGCGTCCCAAACACAAAGAATACATTAAAAAGACGAAATGATCCGTAGAAAGAGAGACTAGACCTACGATATGGAGAGACGCAATAAAACTCTGCTCGACGCATATGGGCGAGCGAAATTGTAGACGAGAGAGCAGCGAGATTACTCGTCGAAAGCTAATTAGTTGGGAGACGATATAGTTGAAGTCGCTCTCTCTACTGTGTGTTGTATTCGGTAAAATTGTTAAGTCGTAGAAATAAGATTTTCGAGCTTTTGTCTATTGCGCTCTCGTGCAACGGATTATTTACGTGCCACGCTCCTGTACCTACAGGGGTTGGACAAAATAATGGAAACAGCTCTATATTAGTGGACAACCAGATCTGTTTCCATTATTTTGTCCAACCCCTGAAGGTACAAGAGGCGGCAGGTTTGATAAAATAATGGAAACACATATTTATACACCATGCACGGTGTATAAATAGAGCTGTTTCGATTATTTTGTCCAATTCCTGTATTTAGACTATAACAATAATTGCGAAAGACGAAGTACCGAGAGACAGAAACGAACTAGTCACGAGGCGGAGATGAAATACGACCATTTCTGGCCGGGTCAGTGATCCGCAAATTTACCCTCATACAAGTAGAACCAAACGTGGAAGGTAGCAAATATATTTCATTGTGACGTCATTGCTAACCGAAATGGAAGCGTTTGTGACGTTGTACATAGTATTCCGAATTAAAACAAGTACATGTTTTATAAAATCATTGTTTTTCGGATCGAACCTTTTATTTACACATCGTCATGAGCATGATTTTTTTTTAAGCGCTGACACCTTAAACTATTTCGATAGAATAATATTTAATTAATTTTTTTGGACTGTAATATCACTAAACATTTTCAATATGTTCCATGAGACTAAGCTACGCTAAAAAAATTAGGCCCTCTAAAACAATAACCTTTGGTTTAAAATGAGCTCAAAGAAGTAAAAAGAAAAAGACAATCAAGGTTTATGTCACGATAAATAAAAGGTTGTAATAATAATAATAAACGTCTATCACATATTTGCCCCTTATGCATTAACCACCCAGAGCATGTGGCATCCCCACTACATTAAGCAGGCCACCAAAGAATATGCTGGAAAAACTACGGATGAGGGGGCAAAGCCATAAACGCGTAGCCCAACCCTCGATGCCAACGGAACCGGAAATCATAACCCGCGGCTCGCTTCTGGCAGCGAAAGAAAACATGAAGCGATACATAATAAACGAGATGAAAATTGAAATATACCGGAGCGGCCGCCGCAGTTAGTATAGCGCCATCTAGTAACGACAAATGCAAACTCACGCGATTTGGATCGGTTAGCTGTATATACAGGGGTTGGACAAAAAAATAAAAATAGCTCTGTAAGGTGTACAAACAGATATGTTTCCATTATTTTGTCTAACCCATGTATATCGCTTCGTGGCAAAGTGAAATGCGGTTTGGATTTTAACTTGCTGGGTCGGGTCGGGTCGGGTCTAAAGCCAGTAAACTAGACTAGGCAACACGAGGAAGATTTCTCCATCATTGCCGCCATTGCAATCCGTTTATGCTTCACGGAATATAGACTCATCACACCGCAGACAAATAATAAGACCCGTATCTTATTTCGACAAACGGTGCATTACTCTGAAAGCGACACGGATACAAATTAACTTTCCAGGATATAAAGTCGTTTAAAATGAGGGTGGAGGGAGGACGATACATTTAGCCGAAATGAAGGTATAAGATTTCGCGAAAACTCTTCCCAGAACGCAAGAACGTGAACGATTACGTCTTTTGGTGATTGTTAAAATATGGAAGACAATTGAAAGGAAGGAACTTCCTAAGACACCAATCGCCTATTTGTACTTTCAACGCAAACTTCAGTCACGCTAACAAAGATAATTGCGAGTGACTGCGATGTGGCGATTCCGGGTTCGAATCCCGGTGCGGGCTCACGTTTAATCCCGGGGTATTGGTGCAAATGTGACCGCCCCAGGTATTGTTAAAGCAACACGAGGGGACACATAATCTTCTGCAAGGATAACATTAATTGAAAGTAATAAAACTCCTCAGATACTCTATTTCCACGTGCAATGCGGTACTACGCGGTAACTCGCTACAGTTCAAGCGGCATTAGTGTATTTTATGATCGGATTTGCAATATTGTTGACATTGTTTAAACAAAAGCAATTCGACCGCAACATTTTTATAATGATTCTTTCGTTTTAGGCAACTTTTAGGCGAAGGTCTTATGAGTATTATCAAATTCTGCGAACATCATTTTAACATAGAAGTACAAGCCAATAAAGCCTTATTGTGTTCATTACAGACTTTCGTAAAAAAAAGTAACGAACATCATTAATATCTCTGCGTGTAGCACAGCGCATGTTGAATAAACTATTGATATAAACTACAGATTCCAGGAAAAAATAAATTGTAAAAGACTATCTCAAGCTTTGAACAACACCAAATTCTAGAAACATAAAGTTATGATAAAGCACTCGTTGTTTCTCTTTCGGAATACAAATTGTTTTCTCAACGATCAGGTTTATTTACTACACTGAGCTACATGTACATCTCCAAAGAATAGTAAAATGTTAGTGTTTCTTCAACGCGGATAGACTATGACGCGCGCGTTTATGGGTAAGCAATGTATAGTCGCCAAAAGAAACGACTCTCATTCGCGGGTAAGAAGCCTTATATTTGTTGGGATTGTAGCGCTACCTACTGCATAGAGTATTATAATTTCCAATGATTAATTTATATTTATGCACTGCACGTGGACTTAAGTAAATTCCTTTTATGCCACGAGCAGAATTAAAACAATGAAAAATATGTCTGCCTGTGTTTGTAATAGTTAAATTTGTTGCTACAAATAATTAAACATATTTTTATAATAAATTTCCTTCTCTGGGTTTTGCTAATCGCGAGTTGAGGAATGTTGAACAGGTTAGTTTGAGTTTCTAAGACATTTCTAGATTTCTTACCGGTTCCCCTGGTGCTGACCGGAAGTATGGCACTGGGCTCACCGATGCCTACGTCATTCTGCGCCGTGACGTACACCTGGTAGAGGGAGCCACAACGCAGGTTACGCAGAACCACTTTGTCTTCGCCCGACTCCAATCTCATCTCGTTCCATTTGCCCTGGAACTCCTTGAAGCTTAGAACGTACCCTGGAAAGAGAGAAATAAATCATTATGTCATTATTGGCACCGCGAAATGCACTAGATGACGTTGCAATTGTATAGAGTGGCAAGGATTTAAAAGTCGAATAAACAAATCATTTATTCTTAGCCCAACTACCCAGTATAATGATACGATCACAAGTACATAATAAAAATATTTTGTAATTCCTACGCACTAAAGTCGCGAACAATGTTTTTTTAAATCACCGTAGGGCCTAGTGCACTACAGGATTACTGCACCCTCGTGTGTCTATGGAGATATGAGAGGGGCAGGGAAAGGAAGGGGATTGGCAGCTGGAATAGCCAGGCTGCAGGATCCACCCCTAAGCTGTGGACTTCCTAATGGAAGCTCAGAGGTAATGCCAGTATCACAGGATCGAATAAACGATTGCCTGCGCCGGGAATCGAACCCGGGACCACCCGCTCAATAGAATGTGACCATACCCACTGAGCCACTGGGGGCCGACAAAGAACATTAATAATTAAATTGTAAAAAATGGTTTTCAGTTGACTGGAAATAATTGATATTTTTTCAAAATTAATTTTTAAATTGTAAAAAATGATTATCAATTTGCTAGAAATAATTATCAAGAAATTATCGCGATAAAAATCATCGTTTTATTAATTGAGATTATCGTTTTTGTGACTTCCATCTATCACGTTCAGGAAATGCATGGTCAGGGACATATTTTGGAAATACGTGTGTGTTAAATATTCAAATACGGCGAAGAAACCGTCCAAAAATGCAGATATGCTTGTTTTTTTGTCGAAAAAAAAAACTTGGACTAGTTTTTACAATTTGGACAATGGGTCTCAGTACAGTGTCGCCTGCCGGTATTCGAAATTGCCACCGAATGAGAGAGAGAGGGATGGATTAAACAACCGAAACGCCGAGCGTGCACGTTTACGGGGTGAAAGTTTGACGGCTCTTTCTTAAGTAGGTTGACTGCAATTCGTGAAGTATCCCCCACATACAAAATATTAAAAAAATAAATAGACTAGGAATCGTGCTTTGCGGCTCTACATTTACCGTGAACATCGTATTTACAGAGATGTTTTACAGCTGATCTTAATATAGGTTGATATAGTTCGGAACACTCAGGTTGACCAAATACAAGTGGGTAACTGTGGTTCAATGTATCGAATTTTTATTGGCGGCTGTTGCCATATGACCGAGCATTGGCAAACTATTTACGTACCTACAACCACATGTGTTTTTCACCCCAGTAGTCTTTTGGCAAAAATTCCCCATGCAAACTTCTATAAGCTATAAGAAAGGCGTTGCAATAAGCACTTTTTTATATTTAAAATCCATCGCTACATACAACAGCTCCTATCACAAACATATTTTAATTCTGTAATGTTTTGACTAGTTTAAAAAAAATTTGTGCGAATAAATAAATAAAGAAAGTTTTTGTCAAAGTAAAATTCTAGAAGGTAGTGACCTCGATCACTTTCTACCGCATGAGTTGCCTTTACAAACGAAGCACCAATCTATTACCATCACAAAACGCTTGAGGTTCTTAAACTTGCTCGTTACATGGGCACACCCTGTAATATTAGCTAATGGGTGACTATAAAATGAATTATTGGTATTTCTACGGCAGCACACATATTGAGTTTTTGGTACAAAAAATAAGTTTGTTGTCTCAAATTGGGCTTGGATGTTCACGGTGCGGTTAGTTATCGGAAAGCAAACTCGTAAAATCAGATTAGTTGGCCGATTTGGAGATCATCAACTCTTATTCTGTGCTCGTTATATTACGTGTTTTCTTCAGTTTCTCATTGGCCCATTAATTTGTTCATCTGCTGACATTTTTAAAAATTAAATAACAAATAGGCTTTCATTTATTTCATATTACCGATACGAATACAAAATTTTATTTGCTTCTACAAAAGTGCAAAAGTTTATTTCTTACCGTATTGCAAAAGTTTATTTGTTACCATATTACACATGCATATAAAGGCTTACTCGCTTTTGCTGTCACATGGTTTAATAATTTTTATTCATACAAGGCATATGGTGAGGACAGGGCTTCCCGGAAAATAAGAGTATCTGACCTGGCCGCAACACGATAGTAGAATTTTTGGTTTCTGGCGTACAGTATTAAAACTTTTTGTAAATTCCAAATCAAAATTTTAGCGTGTACACCAGTTAGTCAAGCTAAGACAGTGTTTCCCAAAGTTTTTGGCCCGCAGAGCCCTTTTTCGAACCAATTTCAATGGCGGAGCCCCTAAGAGGCCACCGATTTTAATGGCGGAGCCCCATTTAATACAAATTAATGGCATTTTATTCGGTTATTAAGGTTATGTATGGCGTTTTATTATTTATTTATTTTCCTGGAGTGACCGCGGAACCACAAGGGCTCCGCGGAGCACAGTTTAGGAAACGAGGGACTAGACGATAGACCGAAACTTTTCGCAGCATAAAGTCCAACACCAGCTGCAAGCAATAGGAACTTAATATCTAGTATTATTATTATTCTATTAAAGTTAGTAATTTGGAAGTAATGGGTTCTCTAATACGGGATTTACATTAGAGCTTTACTCAGTGAATATTTGCTTGGTGCGTAACTTCTTCGAACTTATTTCAAGTAATCCGAGAAAAAAAAGCTTGCTCAACAAGATTCTGCTAACTCCGATCATCCACTTACACTTGAGAACAGTTTGTAGAAGTGGCTCGCCAAACAAATATTCGACGAACTTTTTGTTCAAATTTAAAACCCGTATAACTGGTACATCGTAAATGCACAAGTCCCACGACGTTACTTCTATTACGAAGAAAGGCGCGCTTACCATTTCTCTCGTCCGAAAAATTCCGGAGGTCTTGATCGGGAATCGAACCCACGCTTACGTGCGTATCGGTCCACCGCGCTAGAATCACTACGCCACACGGCGCCTCTGATCTATAGTCTAGACGGTACTGCGCCACGGGCTTTAGCGCAAACAGCCAATATCATATATTCGGAGTTCACTAAACGTTATTTCATGACGCCGCGGAATCCGCTACCCCCTCCTCCCTTCCAGCAGGCGACTATACATAGAGAGAACGCACCCCCCCCCAAAAAAAATTGCCAAACCAAATTTGGGTAAACCGAATTCTGATGGTTGGACGCAAGAACGCACGCTGAGGAATGCCGGTGGCACGAATCCCTGGTGAGAAAACAGATCGAGAAAAGAAAGGGACGGAATGAAGAAAAGGAAAAAAAAAATAAGACACGTACGAAAGAACGTCGTGAAATGGTTGAGAAAACGAAACTTGAAGGAGGAAGGGGGGGGGGGGTTAGAGAAAAAAAATTTGAGAAATTCCTGGTTCGCGACATAGTCTACAAGCCTATATAGGTAATTGACAAATTAGGCTAGATTGCAAATTGGCCGAAACGAAAAACTCGAGCGTATTTCATTGGCAACGCTTCGTCAGATACTCGATTCATGTCTATCGTCTCTGTGCTTGACGGTAATTTGTTCGTGCAAGGCAGTGTATCTCGATGATTCGACGACCTAAGGTGGTTTTCTCTTGTTTTATTTTTGACTATGGCCAGTTAAGATGGCATTTGAGGATTTGACGGGATTTAAGAATTCGAATTCGAATCGTGGTTCGTGTGCTGTTAAATAAAATTGAATGGAGACAGGGTGCTGAATAGATTGTTTGCAAACGTGCGGCTAATGGGTGAGACGGATAACCTGGCGAGACCGACAATGAAGGTAATGCTATTTAATTAGGTTGATGTCCAGTTTACCCACATGAGCGACCAGAAAATACGGTATCGATTGGGGAGCGTAGCGAAAGTGACTTGCCTAAAAAAATATAACATGAAGTGACAAATCCGGTGAGACTGAATTTCGCTACGCTCCCCACTCGATACCGTATTTTCTGGTCGGGCATATCCGTAAAGTGAACTATAGCCTGTATTTGTTATATGATTTTTTTTTTTTTTAATTCACCGAAGCGCCTAGTGCACTATAGGAATA
>JAUJYS010005059.1:0-11355 GCA_033995665.1 Melogona broelemanni
CTCTCTTCTGCGGGTGGCGAGGGTGGTTAGCTGAAGGTTATTCCGCATTGCGGTGATACAAATATATTTTAAAGGAAGCTCAATTACAAACATTTGTCACAGGCTAAACACATCAAAAGATAGTGACATGCTTAGAAAAACATAGAATGAGACGCGGTCAAGATATCGGATAACGCGTTGCCATCGGGAAACAATACCCACGTGGGGGTACGCCTAGGATCGCATGGATCTGACGGGCCAAAACCGAAATTCCTGCCCTCAAATAGGTTAGGCATACACTCCAATCGACGTTATTGATACACCACCGCCAAAATCGTCAGGTTTTGTTCTTCAAACTGACATTTTGCGCGCAAAAATGACGCTTTTTCGTACCCATTGTTCAGGATGTCTCCCTCCTTGGCCACCAACTCGGTTACTGTACCGTCTCGGGGCGCCTTCCATTTCTTGACGACCGAAGAGCCGTCGTCGTAGAGTAGGAGGACTGTTCCCTGAGAAATGTGGCTACCTGTCTTCACTTTCCACTTGCTCAATTTCGCCTCGCAAATGTCCAAATCGAAACAAAGTTTCTCTAAACTTGACGAGTCCGCCATTTCTCTTGCTTCTGGATGCTCGGTTAACTGGGAGTGTTGATTGAAATTGATTTTTAACGGTCACTACAGCGTACAGCTATCGTCACTAGCTTTCGTTCTAGTGCGTTGCACATAATTCGGACGAGTTAATGCACCCCTGATGCCCATTCAGATCGGCGCACACATGTTAACTTAGTCAACGAGGAGGCCGACACTAGACACACTTACCGGCCTCCTATGTTCATTTGTCGGTTTTTTACTATTTAAATTGAACTACTAATGACAAATTGAAAATTGGAGAATTTATTTTCGAAAGTTTCAATAATAAGAAATATAGCAAAGATGTAACATAAAATATTTAGTGCTACGAAATTTATGAAGCGGCAACCAAATCGCTTAAATGAGATTCAATTGACGATTGACGGACCCACTCATTTACACTATTTGAAAATCAGCGCGTAGCCTACTATACTATGGCGTAGCCTTGCCGCATTGTCGATGTGCTGTGAGTGATTGCCTTACACGGGGCAGCATTTCGACGATTTCAAATAAAAAAAAATAATAATAAATAAACGAATAGAAAAACTTGCATTAATTAAAAATATTTCTTTCACACTTTTTTTTTTGTTTAACTCACAAAATTTTCTCACAAGTTTCCGTATTCTCATATCTGTAATAAAAAATACATATTTACAGAATAATTTGACAAATTCCTGGAAAACAAAGTCGACGTCATGGACATAATTCGTACTTAAAAATGCTTTAAAATGTCTGAAATTAAATAACTTTGTTCATCAAACACGGAAGAATGTAATTAAAAGTCACGAGACTAGAAACCAATTGGTTCGTGAATCTGAATAGGTTGATTCGATGCTTTCATAATGTTCTGGTTTGGTAAAAAGGATCGAAGTTTTGCTGATAGATTTATGTTCAGTTGTACTCTGTATCCGGCGTGATTGTCAGCATGTGAGAGAATGTTCAGCACTTGTCTGAAATAGAAGAAGATTATTGGAACATTTTAGATAATTTGTAATCACGGTACATTAAAATGAAATTGTGTCTTTAAATTTTCTTCGTGTATATCGTGTTATTTGTCTACCTGTACTTCTATTTCAACAGTACACATCAAACAATTTATAAAGTGTCAACATTAATTAAAATCAAAATCTTTTGTTGATGGTCTACTTTTGTAAACTAAATGGCTTAAATTGCTGTTATGAGATTAAGTGGCTAATTAATTCGAATATTATGGTTAAATTAATTCGAATTATTTTATGCACAAAATAATAATTAATAGTAAGAGCGAATTCAAATAGGTCGTCACAAGCAAAACATTTTCAGGCGAATAAATCTTGATTTCGCACCAAGCAAAATAAATATGAAAAAAATAACTAAATGATGATATACCGATGGCTCAGTGGGTATGGCAACATTCTACGGTGCGGACGGTCCCGAGTTCGATTCCCGGAGCAGGCTCTCGTTTATTCGACGAGCCTGGGATACTGGTGTCACCCATGAGCTTCCATTAGGGAGTCCAGAGCATAGGGGAGGCTATACCAGCTGCTAATCCCCTTCCCTTTCCTTCCCTGCCCCTCACCTATTTCCATAGCGACACGAGTGTGCAGTAATTCTGTAGTGATTAGCACTACGATGATTTTTTAAAAAATCCTACCTGCGATTCGGCTGAATGATGTCTTCGGTGCAGAGTGTGCTCCGTGTTGACACCATGTTGTGACTTTCGCCGAAATCAAATTTGACGGTCGCATCCAGCATTGCTGTTGGGTTGATGGCCACTGCAATGGCTCCTGACCACTTGTCGGTCACATAGTAGACTGTCACACCCTCCAAAGTCTGATTAAAAAAAAATGGGTAATTCAGTTTTTTAAACGCATCATAATCAGTTTGAAAATGACTTTTTTAAATCTCGAAATGTTTTTTTTATTTTTTTATTTAATCTCGGAAAATATTTAAAGCAAGTGCTTATCAAAGACAGAGGTTGATAAAATAACAATTTTGTGTCTTTCTCCATTTGGGAAAGTTTAGATTAAGCAAAGTATGATGGCATCACTTAAAATAATCATATTTTTATATATTTTGTTCATAATTATTATTTTTTATCAAGATGAATGGGTTCTTACCAGATTTCGGCTATTGACACTGTTCATTGTAAACAGGAAGAGGGATTCCATTAAAGTTTCCGAATTCGGTCGAAAACTGGGACAAAATTTTATTTCCTCGGCGCTATGTATTGCCAAGACACAAAGTGGATTGACTGTCTTGTTTTCAGGGTCTGTAGAAAATCCAAGAAATGAACTACAAATATTACAATTCATTGAAAAAATCGTTATTGCATTGAAAAATCTAATCGTTTCGTTTTTGAACACGAAATTTAAAAAAAGAACTATGCTTCAAAAAAAGTCCTATACCTGATGGATTAAAATTGCTTTGCCATCGAATTTTTATACCAAAATATTTATTAATTAGTTAGTAAATATTAATATGTAATTAACACGAAATTTTACAGGAAAGTTGGTCAAGTAAGATGTGTTTTATCCAATTTCGAAAGTGAATGTGAAATCTAAGAACAGCTAGTTAATGTATTTTACGCGATTAAATATTGTTTAAAGCGAATAGAAAATAATAAATAGGGAAAATTAAGCAAAAATAGGGATGACTTACTATACACATGATTCCATCTGTTGAACGAAAGGCAAACCACAACGTAGGTCCCACGGTCCAAATTGCCATTACAACAAATACTCTCTTTGATCTTTCGCTCACTTTGCAGCGCCACTGATTCCAACTTGTTATTCTTCTGGCGGAGCACGATAATACAGAGGTCACGAAGGTCACGCTTTCGGTCAGCCACGTTCCTAGGAAACAATATTCAATCACGTGCAACTAAAAAAAGTAGCCAATGTTCAGAAACGTCGTGATTTTGAAAATTGAGAGAATCGTAAAATTCCACTTTGTGATATAAAAAAAGAAACAAGTTTTGTTTGATCCGCATAATTCGCATCAATTTAAATCGACATTTCTTGAAACTTTAGATTGTTATTTTAATAAAACAATTCAATACGCTTAAACTGATTAAAATTAATAAAATAAAAAGTATAATTTATTTTAAATGCTTCACGCAGATTGCGCTTTTCTTCCCGCACGTGCCTGTGATCGAATTTCTAGCACGTGCAATGACAGTTTAAACCAATGGTGTGATGGCTTCGAGCGGCCATTTTTAGATATTATGTTCGATTTCAGTTCACGTGTTTGAAATAAAATTGGATTACGAGCACGTGCTAGGAAAATGAACCAATCGTACTCACCGCTGACTGTCCTGGTACAGAGTCAAAGTCAATTCAGTCTTATGTTCGACCACAATTTTCCTCATGAGCCATAAATCGCATCCAATATTGGCTGTGGGCAACATTCCCTCTGTCCTCACTTCCAACCAATCGGGACGAATTTCACACACATTGACAGATGAAAAGTATCTGCGCAACAAACATTCATCTCAATTATACATAATTTAATAACTCGGCGATTTAGTACCCAGTAAATAATTTGTAATTGCAATTACTTAGTCAAATCTTGGAAGGTTAACCAGAAAATGCCGTCCTGCTGTCGGTTGGGAGCCACTCCTTCCCTTTTACGACATTTGGTTTCGGTGACCAGTTTATGTTTTAGATGGTCAGTCCATAATGGCGATTTGTCACACCAGTCCAAATTCCAGTCACTCTTTCCCCAAGGATTCCGCAGCTGGACTAACCTGAGTTAGACAACAGAAGTAATAATTAAAAATGAAAAACAATCAACCGATTTTAAATGAGTACAACTTGAAAAGATTTTTTAAAACATTTTTGCTGGCGATAACTATCTAAAATTTCAATTGTCGACAGTTTAGAAATTGACCTGAAACTTTTCACATATACAATTTTTCCAAAAAAAAAAACTAGTTGATCTATTCACACTTTGAAATACTTTTTTTAAAGCTTAAACAAACACAGAGAAATTTAAAACAGCTAACCTAAGGTTGGATCTGTATTCTTCCCAGACATTGAGTAGCGAATAGGCGTGGTTACTAATCAGTCCAATGGCTTCGTATTTCTGGGAAGAGGAATTAGTTCGTCCACAACTTGCGCCCATCGGCAAGCTAGGAATAAAATAGAAAATGTAATATTGTAACATTTACATTTTTTTTATGCAATAAATGACATGCTAATTCAATGAAACCGTGACCCACCCAATACTTTGACAACTGCAAATTTGAGCCCAGATAAAATCTGGATTGTTGTCATCACGTGCAGCTTCTTCGGAGCCCAACTCTTAATAACCAAAGAAAATACAACCATTTAATACAGAAAGAAACATGACGTAATTTATTAATCATGTTATTATTATTTAAGCTATACCTGGTAAATTGATCTCCTTGCAAGGTGCTCCAGTTAGCAGACTAAAACCGAAGTACGAAGTACCACAGGTCAAAGCTTCGTAGCATCCCAACAATTTTGCAGCTGCTTTTTCGACTAGCGGAACCCAAAGTTGATTATCTTTACCCTACAAAAAAATAAAATCATAAATTATAAAGTTTAAAAAAATATTTATTAATCTTTATTTTTAAGAATAACTTTCTAATCGGTAGAGGAACATTTTTTCTGAGTTTACTAGTTCACCTGACAATAGTGGAGTCGATTGTATCTATCGCAGGGGAACGTGTCGTCCAGCATGATTGTAGTCCAACGTCCATCCTTGCACAAGGATACCAAATACACCCCCTCATCACATACTACTTTGGTCAGCACAATATTATCCAGAAATTCTGGAGTTTCGGCCAACACTGACAGTGCGCTGATAAACCAACAATTCCCTAAAACACCTGCGTGAGATATACACAGGAACGAAATAGGTTAGTGCTCAAACAAAACAGTTTTCCAACAATCAAATTATCCATCTTAGATTTAGATTTAGATTTAGATGAGGTAATTGCCGCGCCGTAGCATTCTGGCAATATGTTTGAAGGTTGCTTATTGGTGGTGTTCTCAGGTGGGCCGGGTGCGGCCTGCCCGTTGTCGAGACCTATTAATCTATAGATCTATAGATAGATCTATAGGTCTATTAATATCAGTGTTCGGCACATTCCTTTTGAAAAGGAACTAGTTCTCGTTCCTCCATAAAAGAAAGAACCACCCGCCATAGACCCCCGTTACCTTGACAAATGTCTTTTGCAGAAACACTTCTGGCGTCCTTGAAGACGGTCCAGCTTCCTTTGAAGTTCGTCTGAATGTCTTGTGGCCTTCGCCAGTTCATAACCTTTCCATTTTCCGTGGCTTTGTTCGGATCGTAAAAGAGCGATCGAGCGTCCGGTATGAAGTCAAAGTCCACGAACTGTCCGCCATTCTATCAAATGACCAAGTAAAAAAAAATAATGAAATTTCTAAATACTTTTTGATCAACCGTCGTCGATGAAATTAATCATCGAAATCTGACCAATCAAACAGTGATCATTCAAAAGAAAAATCAGCTGGGTCAAAGTGTATGTTTCTGGTTCTCTTTAAGTTGTTTCAATTTAGATATGAAAAGTATCCCTTAAATATTAAAAATGTAAATTGATCTCTAAATATTAAAATTAATTTAAAATACTTTTTCATTAACCTTTGCTAGCGTTACTCTTTATATTGTTCCAAATAGGATAATAAAAATAATGTTTGAATATTTTTTATCAACATTCATAGATCAAGTCAAATTATCGTAATAAAAAAATTGAATGAAATTGAACCCGCAAGCAGCCCCTTGGGGGGCCTATGGCGGGGGAAATGTTGTGTTGGTTAGTCCTGGGACTGGTTTTTTAACCGCAGCGTGTCGTCTCCGGACCCCGACCATCAATCCCCCGACACCTGTGTTTTTCTTGGCACAATACAGAAGTGGTTTGCCATTGCCTTCCCCCGCGCAGTACTACGAGCCAATCCAACAACGATCGGCTTCACTGGGAATCGAACCCAGATCCGCTGGTTGGCGAGCGAGTACGCTACCCCTCGGCCATATACAGTGTTTTTTTCTTACCGTCTGAAGAAAATTGATGACATCATCATACTCCTTCTTGACCACCAGGCGCCCATCAACCAGATTCAAATCTTTACTGACTTTCTTAGCTCCATGACCAACTGCAGCCTGACCATGGAGGACTTCCGTCACTACCGCAGCACCCGCCCGCGGCCGTCCCTGCAATTTCTGGTGAGCACGTACGACCAGCTTCTCGTGTCCACACATGTCACACTGCCCTTTGCTCGATTCGTTGGAGTAGGTGCACATGGGGCAGTCCCACGATGATGGTTTCACCGGATTTAGAGGCCGTTTCGGCGGCGTTTTACCACCACGTGACATGATTGGCTTCGGTCGTTGACAAAGTTGGCAGATGGTGACGTAGGACATATTCTCCATGGTGCATGCGCACATCCAGTAGTTGTGAGCAGTTGTTGAAGATGCCATTTTTGAAAAATCTGTCTTCTACTGGACGAAAAATCTGCGATAGAGTATTTAAAAAAATTTAAACCATAATCGAACACAAGCATGAGCTTTTAACATCGATTATATTGGCTCGTGGAGTATCGAGCAAAACACAAATAAAGTAGAATGTAGAAGTTGTGCAGCCGTCTGTAGTCCGTAATGCTTCCGACTACGGTGCGGCCGGTCCCGGGTTAGATTCCCGGCGCAGGCTCTCGTTTATTCGACGAGTCGCGCGGTACTGGTGCCACCCCTGAGCTTCCATTAGGGAGTCCAGAGCTTAGGGGTGGATCCCCGGCAGCCTGGCTATACCAGCTGACATTCCCCTTCCCTGCCCCTCACATATCGCCATAGCGACATGTGGGGTAGAGTAATCCTGTAGTGCGGATTAAAAAAAATTAATATTGCCGACACAACAAAATTACGAAAGAAATTTTTTTAAACAATACACATTACTCTAAATTTAGAAGATAATTAAACGAAAGTCACTCACGATTTTCTGTACGAATGTTTCCACACCATGGAAGTATTTTTTGTAAGTATAAAAACTATAAATTATATTGAAGAGGAGAAAAGGTATAGTTTATAAATTAAAGTTATTATTTAAACAGGTATGATAAATGCCAGATTGATATTCCTCTACAAAAGTAAATTTCAAATATTTTAAATGTTGCTTGCAAACTTACAAATTTGAACTACTGTACAGTAAAATTCCGGTTCATTCAAAGAGACTAAGGAATATGAAAGTCTGCCACCTATTCATATGCGTTATCAGTAATGGTTCATGTTGAAAAATTGACCGACGATTTTTTTATCTGTGGATGAAAATAAATACTGGTAAGCTGATTGTGCGATATCAACAAATCGGTGACATGAAATTCTTCAGAAACGAGAAACGGGACGAACAAATACACTGGTTTCTAGAGAACTAAAAAAAGCTAAATAAATTATTCACTTGTCAAAAAATGTAGTGTCACTTTCAGAATAGGAATCGAGAAGTATATTAGTTTGTCAATGCAGAAAAATAAATTTCATGACTGTAAATAAATTACATGACTGTTGCCCAAGAACTCATTTTTTAGGAGGCAAAGAAAACAATTGGCTATGTCTCCTTAACACAGAAATGAAACGACTTTCTTGGCAACTGGAGACAAAGAGAAACTAATTATGTCTAAGCCAGGAAAATACACCTAACTTCCGCGTTCTGTAGAATTCGTTAAAAAAAACGACTAAAAACAGTGGAACAGAGCCGATATCTGCATAACACATTCATCACGTTACAAACATTACTCTGCAACAGGATAAGATAAAAAATAAAACATGATAAAACCGACAAAACGTTCTGCATGACCGAAAGAGCTTGAAGAAAAATAACAACCAACACTGCGACGTCTTGTGACTATTAGTCATTTGTAGATAGCTTGAGGAAGACAATTTCCACGTCACTTACAACTTACGTGACGATTGTTGAAATACCGATTTTGTCCATCGACTCGTACTCTTAAACACTCGAGAGATTTTTCTGAACACAATATTATTCGGATTCCATAAGGGACAGTACAGGCACTTTCGACAATTTGTCTTAATTGGTTTGGATGAATGCCAACCGAATTTAAGTGTCTGGTGTCTTATTGTTGCGTAATCGCCACCTTGCGGAGTTTAATTTCCCTAACTGGGCCATGTTTACTGATGCACGTTTAATACCTGAGGGGTTAAGAGGGGTACATGAGTGATACTCACTACAGTGATTGGCAATCATTGTTTGTCAAAAAAATTCATTAGACAAATACAAAATCAGCATTTAATAGTCACTTATACGATCGATCTTTTCACGTGTCTTCAGGAAAATGTCCTTTAGTTTTGGTTCTTGTATTATGGGAAATATTCAAAGTGATGAAATAAAATTATTCATTGCATGTGCGTGTTGGAAACAAAATAGTATTTCGATTGAGCAAATTGTGAAATGATTGATCGAGTAAACCAAGCTTAATACTTTTATTATTAAAGAAATGTTTATTTAGACTGAACTTGAATTTATTTCAGTGGCAAATCGTGCAACCACGGTCTTTTTTTCTTATCAAAGACGTTAAGGTCATTCATTTTTAGATACATTTATCTGACGTACTTGGCTGATAACTGTTATCAGTTTAGGAAAAAATATTTTTGTTGATCAGCAAAACTGCACGAGCACTCTTGAAGAAATACTTAGGAAAATCCGGTCTTGTTTTTTGTTTTTCCCCACCACGTAAGTGCAAATCCAATAAGTTTACACCATTTAAATATTTCTTTTGAAGTAGCTAAATTTCTGCCAGATTTTATATTGAACGAAATCGTTAACTAAAAGCACGTATAGCACAAAAACACATAGCATATTAAAAAAAACCATTCATCGTTTTCATGAAATACAAAGATAATACAATTACAATTCTTGTTAATTCCGTTTAATTTATCAGTTTTGCGAAATACAAATGCCAGACTAAAAATTGTCTGATCACAGACTATAAGTAATGCACATTTCATGTGTTGCACGTTCTCTTTACAGAATATATTCAAATGCAAAATTTATAAAAACTTTGATTAACGTTTCGAAAAATATAACCCTTATTCAAGCAGTAGAAAGAAATATTTAAGGCTTCTTCATTAAAAACAATATAATATTTTAACTAATCTGTGACTTGAGGGAGAACAGGAGCCACCCCTGAGTTTTCTTGGAAGAATGCAGAGTTGGTTTGCCATTGCCTTCCTCCGCGCAGTACCACGAACCAATATCCAACGATCGACTACACCGGGAGTCGAACCCAGATCCGCTGGTTGGCGAGCGAGCACGCTCACCACTCGGCCAGATCGAACATAGGCGTTCCTAAGTTCCTCAAAAAACGAAGCAGATCCTGGGAAAGAAACTTTTCCGTTCTGTTCCTACCCAACACTGACATTCTGTTTTTAACAGCGAAGGGATGGCCACATTATCCCCATCCAGTACCACCTGGACATGCCTGTACTGCACCATCGAGAACCAGGCTCCCACCACCAGATGCCAAGTGTGCAACTGTTCCCGACCGACCACTGTCCCCCGGGGTGGCCACGCCAACCACCTTCAGCGCCAACTCAGTCGCACCGCCCTCCTATGGCACTGTCCACGCTGCTCATTCTCCAATGGCTTCAACGGGAAAGTGTGCAAGGTATGTTAATATCACACGATGTACGTCCCGCCTAGCTCAGTAGGTATGCTCCTGCTCCCTGAAGTAGCCACGTGTCGGGGGATCGAGGATCGGGGTCCGGAGATGACGCGAGGGTCACAACAACATTCACGTAAAAAAAAATGTTTCTTCTTATCGTTTCTGCCAGGTGTGTCAACATCCCATTCCCAAGGAGTCCCTCATACCGGTTGCTCCGTCACGGGTCCAGCCAGCTCTGCCGTGGGAGGATGCGACGGTGCTGCAGGTCAATGGTGCTGGTGGACGGTGGCCACCGCCAGTGGTCAACCGGAGTGCCGGACGCAGGACGGGGGCCAAGGTCAATATCGAGATGAAGTCTGGGAGTCATTTGATGCCGTTGTGGCCGCTGCCTAAGAACGAATCCAGTTTGAGGGATAGCAGGACGAAGGCCTTGAGGATTTACAGGAACGCCGTGGAGATACTTCAATTGGTAATCACATCTGGAAAAAGATAGATTATTTTGTTGTATAAAATTAGACGAGTCACAAAATAAATAAATAAAATAATTGATTTAAGAAACCAATTAAATGTAAAAAAAATCAGTGTTATGAAGTTCGATAGTTGAACACTTTCAATCTGTCAGTTACAGAGGATTAATTCCGTACCTAACAGATTAAAAGTGTCTAACTATCGGACTTTATAACACTGACTTTATTTACATTTAATCGTGTTTTCTCAATTAATTCTATGATGTTCTCAAATAAAATGTACAAAATTGTGTGTGAAACATATTTTCAGGAGCTTTTATTTTCTGAAAAACCGTGGCTTTGCCTTGAAATTGTTAAAAATTGAATTTTAAAATTGAACTGCAATGAACACATGTTCATTGAAAAAATTATTTCAATTTCAAGTCAAAGCTGTAACTTTTTACAAAACAAAATAAATCTTGCTCGAAAGAGATTTAACACTGATTTCGGTGATTGTTCGTAGGAGCTGTTGTCGAGAATTAACTATAAAGGAAATTTAATTTTCGACTAGTGGAGACAGGAAACAGTAACTTCTTGTGATAACGTTTTATTTTTATCGTAGGAATCTTAAATTACAAGCTCTCGATGGGATAAATTGCAAATAAT
>JAUJYS010005060.1:0-11355 GCA_033995665.1 Melogona broelemanni
TGAGCGCCTTTTCTAGGGAGGTGGTCGCCCGCATGACATGCCCAAAATATCGCAGTTGGTTTTTAAGGACCACTGACCCTAGTGAGCATCTGGGCTTAATCCTATCTAAGACCTACTGGTTAGTCTGCTTTGCAGTCCAGGGTATGGTGGGTATGGTTATGAAATTATGTAAAACATTGAACAAAATCATTAAATATAATATTTAAATTAGTTAAATTGTTTATATGCAATTAAGACGTCAGGTACATTTATTTATATACTGTCGGACTGCCGGCCGAAGTACCAGACCCTGAGTGCGAACACACATGAACACGCTCACCCGAACAGTCTAGACAACACTGTGCGCGATCCCCTTGCTCCGGACTTCCCTCCCAACCCCCTCGTATGGGATGGCACGCGACTATGGAGAGAGGCGGAGAGCGGCGCGTTCGAAGTGAAAGTAAAGTCTCAGGAGGACAGTGGAGAAGACGCGTGCCGACGAGACAGCGCGGAGCCGAGCAGTCTGCGCGAGGAAGAGGAACGATACTGACGCGTGTTCTCGTTTGAGCTTTCATGATTCGGATACCCTTTGTTCTTTGACTGTTATGTCGACCGTCGTTTATCGGTTTCGTTTGTGTTAAACAGTTTTCCTTTTTATATTCCGTGAATAAGTTTTGTTCTCGCACCAATGTTTGTCGCTCTTTGCGCAGTTTTCGAGTTCTTCTTTCACCATTAAAAAATAGTTCGCGAGTTTCGCTCTAAATCAGTTGCAGGCCTGTTTATTTGCGTTTTCTTTGTGGATAATGAACAGTTACCCCGACAAACCATTCTTTTGGTAGCAGACGTGGTTTGATCCAGCGGCAGAATTTTTTTCCAACGCACGTAAGTCGATTTTTCTCAGACACTTTGGTGAACTCTTTCACGGATTTGGTGAAAACCCCATTACTACATTCGCGAGTGACTGACGTTTCCCCTGTCAAACAACGCGAGACTATAACGAATTTCGATAGCCTGTGTGAAATTCGCGGAAAAATTGTGTCGTTTCTCACAAAAATACCGCGATAGAACCTCTTCCTCATACAAACATTCACGCACAGTCGGCAAACAAAGAAGAAAATCGTTTCCCGCGTTTTTCTCTGAACGCGCTAACGCTCCGTTTTCCCGCCTGAATTAACGACTTTTCGCGCGCGCGCTCGAACCCGTACTGAGCAGGCTACGAGACTTTTGAATCAGTGCTCCGCTCAGACAACACAGTTGAACAATTACACCTACGCGCAAAGTGTTAAATAACAGTGAACGCAAACATTTCAGTTTAGAGTTTGAAATTTTTTTTTCTCTTTCTCTCTTTAACGCGAGGTCTCATATTTTTTCTAAAAGATTTAAAATAAAATGAGTTCGAATAACGAAACAACAGGCGAAGTCACCGAGTCGGCTACCGCGAACATCTACAACATGCC
The DNA here is from genome assembly GCA_033995665.1 of Melogona broelemanni. Taxonomy (NCBI): domain Eukaryota; kingdom Metazoa; phylum Arthropoda; class Diplopoda; order Chordeumatida; family Chordeumatidae; genus Melogona; species Melogona broelemanni. The sequence continues at coordinate 1,437 of JAUJYS010005060.1, forward strand.
ACCACCGACCACGTCGTCGGACAATAAAGGACGCCCGAACACGCGCAAAGGCAAGAAAACGACGACGACACCAGAAGGGGACAGCTCGGCTACTGCCCCGCCGTCAACCAGCCCGCAGCCTCATATGAGTCCACCGCCGATTCACCAGAATACGTCGACCACCTCAACATCGCAACAGAACACGACTGCCGTCACGCCACAGCAATCCAGTACTGCCACCGCCGCGCCACAGCAACTGGTCAGCGCCTCCGCTTCCGTCAGTCCAGGAGTGACGGAAACCAATGATCTCCTCCGTGCTGTTCTGGTAGCTGTGTCGGACATGGCTGCGGCTATCACCCCGTTGGTCACCACCGTGGCCACACAGCAGCACATTACTCCAGGCGGGCCACCCCCACCTTCGATACAGCCCACGACAACACCACCCTCACCAGCGGGACCACTGCCGACGCCCAACCCAGCCGCCTCCCAGCAGTCCACCACCACAGTCAGCCCAGCCGTCTCCCACCAGCCCACCACCGTAGCCAACACCACCCCGCCCGTGAGTGTCGGCATCATTCCTTCATCCTCGACGACGACGAGCACCTCAGCGGTCAGTCCGACGACCACGACGGTTACACCGATAGCGGCACCTGCCCCCGCTCAGAGGTTTGGCCCGCTCCCACCGATGTTCTCGGGCACAGCCAGCGAGGATGTCCGTCGTTGGGTGGCAAAAATCTCGCTTTTGTCAACTGTCGAGAACTGGCCGACGGATAGGATCGCCCAGCAGGCCGCCACTTACCTGGACAACGCCGCCGAACGCTGGGCTCTCCCGCTTCTCTACAAGAATCCGACGTTGTCTTGGCTGCAGTTCTCCGAGGCGATAGTGGCTGAATTTGCACTCGGCGCGTCGTTGGAGGAGGCGGCCGAGTTCAACTGGGTTATGTCGAAGCAATTACCCGGTGAGCTACCTTCGGATTTCGTGCGCCGTATGGAACATTACGCCATGCAAACGGGTCGTGTCATCCCGGTGTCACAGGTGTTGCAGGCCTGTTTATTTGCGTTTTCTTTGTGGATAATGAACAGTTACCCCGACAATACTTAAGTACATGAATTTTATACGTATCTGTCGAATTCAACGCGCGTGAAGTGTTTGTTTTCTTATGGGTAGTGTAACGGTGATAAAAAAACGAATCGGTTAATTAAGTGCCTTGTGGGAAACGGTGTATTGCACATGATAAAACCCACTCGTGCTGTTCTCTTTCGAATTGGGTCTATCACGTGGCATTTAAATTCCAACTGCACGTGCGAATAATAACGTTTGGTGGCAACAGCCAGCCAATCGGATAAACGTATCGTGTCACGTGCGTTAGATAATAAAATACTCTGCCGCTAGATCCAGTGGCTCACAACGCGGTTAGTCCCCTGAATTAATGTAAAGCGTTCGACGCAGTAACATTTGAAAATCTGATGAAATAGCCAGTATGCGTGACCAAGCTGCTAACTCATTTTAATATCATTATTTCACGGTCGTTTACGTTTACATTATCAGTGTAGCTATGTGGTCGTGGAGCTTATAAAACAACTGTTTTCTCATAAAAAACAAAGATGGAACAAGGATCTTGGCACGTTGCCGCGGTTAAGAAAACTTACAATATTTGATCTAGTTCTTGGTGATTGAACTTGGGAATTGTTCCTTCATTTGGCAAAAGACCAGTCGTGTGGATAGTTCCATAAAAGTACTGACCAACCATTGCCGGACATCGATGACCAGTGAGATTATAGGTTAATTGTTTTCTAAACAACGTTGTTGAACTTCCTCGAAGATATGTATCTTGTATTAAATGGCTAATATGACTAAATATTGCTTGGGTGAAGATGGTTCATTTACGAAGTGGGGAGAATATTCAGAGACTATTAATATAAGGTGTTCTTGAAGCGAAAAATAGAACACTATCAAAAAACGTTTTATTGCTTTATTGAACAACCAACGAACTATTAATTGTACTTAAGTGTATTTCGGGGAATTTTTATTGTGGGACAACATATTATTTTCAGAAGATGTACTTGTAAAAATATTCGTACAAATTTATGAAATTTACCTATTTTATTAATCATTTAGATTAAAAGGTACACTTTTAAATTTTCCGTCAATTTACGCGTTTATAATACGCAATCTTTTGTTCTTTTAAAACACGTTATGCTATTCATATCTGATTGCAGCAACGTGCCTAATACCAAGTACAATTTAATGCCATATTAATATCTAAGGAGCATGTCATTACTTAATAGCTATTTTATTGGTTGAGTAAGTTACCTGTATTTTTATTTTGTTTTTCAAGCTAGTTTTTACCGCAAAGCATTAATTAGTCTACGAAATATGCTGATTAATGATTTTTTTTGGTTGTGTTTGAACAAACACTAACTATATATGTTAATATCCAGTAAAGAAAAATGGATAATTTTTTTTAAAATCACCGTAGTGCTAATCACTAAGATTGATGCACCCTCGTGTCTATGGAGATATGTGAGGGGCAGGGAAGGGAAGTGATGGGGATTGATAGCTGGAATAGCCAGGCTGTCTTCATCAGTTGCCTTGTATTTAATATGTGGATTTGATAAGATTTCAATCGTGTTTCGAACATATTTGACCCTCTATCTCATTGATTCGTTTGGTTTGCTAAACCAGATGAACCATCAACATGATCAATCCGATTTGAAGATCATTTTCTTATCTTTGTGAGACGGAGGCGCGTCAAAAGCTTCATTAACGATGGTGGTGAAGTCACGAAGCGTGATGACCCGTTCCACGTGGTTGAGACATGCTGGACAGAGGGCCAGTCAACCAAGAAGTAAGATTGCCTTTCTTAGCGCTTGTAAAACATCCATGTAAGAATGCTGAATACCAACAAGTATATAGATTCCTAAGTAACGATTTAAACAAATGCAGGCAGCATTTTTCACCACTGCCTTTCGTTTCTGATATTTTTTTCTTTAATTATGCACAATCCAAACGAGCCCAATATTATTTTAGATCCCCCTGTTAAGACAATGACTTATATTTCGGTGCGAAATATATAATTAGGTTAGCATTTTCGGTTAGCCATATGCTGTCTATATTTGCAATTTCTGTTTGCCTTCTGATGTCCATATTTGCAATTAAAAAATGGAAAATGACCATAATTGCTTTGTCTTTTCTTGATTAGACTTTTCTAAATGACTAGATTTTCTTGATTAGGTCTGACGTAAGACTTCATAATCGCCACTTTCTTCATGTTAATTAAGTAGTGCTGTTAGTTCTTATAAACGCCATGGAAACATTTGACATAATTTGATTTAAGACAACAGGCCCATGGTAGACTATTTTTTCGATTTCAATTTGATTGGGCTCGAACTTTGTCAACCATACAACTCGATCAGTGACGTCACTTACCAAGATTTCCTTTGTGAACAGATTCATGCGCATGATGGACTGCGCCCACGGCTGAGTCGACTCCAGACTGGCCAGAGCTCTGACGTCACAGCCGGTGTCGCTGCTGACGCAGGATAGTGACATTTCCGGTTCCGTTTCCTCGTCGTCGTAGTCCTCATTCCTGGACAGGAACAGAGTGAAGACCGACGTGCGATGCGATTGATTGTGGAGGCGTTGACGGGCCATGCCATTGACGGCGGCCATGTTCAGTGACGCGGGCGATGCCAGCGCCATCTGTTCTGTAGATCACCTGTCAGTCAGTCACAGATCAAAGTCCTCTTTCTAAAATGTGCATGCAGCGATTGGAACAATACTGATCTTGTCTTGACACACTCTGAGCCTCCTGGATTTGTGTTCGACTTTGATTTATGTCGGGTGAATTCTGCACGTGAACGTCGATGGCGATTGACGATAAAATAATCACGTGAAAGGATTTCAGTCTGCACGTGAAGGAAATCTTGTCGTCGTACTTGAGTCTCCTTGATTTGTTTTCGGATTATGATTTCTGTCACGTGAATCTTCACGTGCACTTCGATGATGATGACAAAATAATCACGTGGAAGAATTTTCTATCTTCGCGTGAATTCTGCAGGTGCAATTCGATGATGAAATAATCACGTGAAAGGGTTTCAATAATTCGAACAGGGGAAAGACATATTAAACTGGAAGCTTGTTTGACACCTGATTGCCAGTAGTCCACACTCGTGTGAATAAACTAGATGATAGTTGATGATGTTGCTAGCACAGTGTGACAAAATAGCAAGTGTCAACAACCTCTTTTCCATCCCGGCGATGACAGTCATTCGCACGTAGAAATTGTCGTTTCTTACTGTTCCAACATTTGGGCGGCTATTTTTTCTTGTGTGTTCAACGTGCTCTCTGATATATAAAAATAAGCAATTAAATCTAGTTTAATGATAAACGTCGTTTTCTCTTATCACACACGGACCGCTGACCCATTTTAGTTGCTAAACAAGTAACAAATAAAACAAACAGCTGTGCTACTACCTCTATGTGACTATATTCCAGTCCAAAAAACTCGACAACGGAGGTTCAATGACCTATTTAAATTTGTTTAATTGCGCCGGCTGGCTAAATTTGCATTTTATACCCCTTTACACCGTGTCGCTGTGGACTTGTCTAAATTAAGCGACATCAGTGGCTTGGATTTAGCTGTAATTATGTCAAATTTCTAACGCGCCAAAGAAGTTTACAGACCATGCTCAACATTGGAATTGTACAGTAGTGTGAAGTACAGTAACAATTATAATAATTTCGGTTTCTGTAGCCATACAATAATTTCATGACGTTATGTAGTAATTAGAATAATTTCAACGGTAATTTTAAAAAATCACAAAAACTTGAAAATTAACATTAAAAAAAATAAGTTACAATTACAATTGTGTGCTTGGTGGACAATTTTTTTTCCAAACTATTCTGTATGAAAAATTAATGTGGTGACATTAATATATCATGAATTTCTTCGCTTGAATCAAGCATTATTTCATGTTTTTTAGTCTTTTTTTTTTTTGTTACTGTTGTTTATTATTTGCTTTTCTATTTTCTATTTAAACATTTCCTGGGTCTGCTTGAAATCTGTGTTTTTTCATGATTTGAAACCATATTTTATTTTTTTGGGAGCATCTTAAGTCTCTACTTTCTTAAAACAAGATAATTCTGCTGTATGGGTACGATATGGGATTGCACAAAGATATTTTAAACAGTCGATTACAAGATTCTTCGAGAATCTTGAAAAGTGCTACCAGTTAAAGAGGATATACGAATATTAAAATAAGTTTTTCTGTTTACTGTGCAGGTTGACAATGCCGATATCAGATTTGTTTTTACGAATCACAAATAGATACCGAAACGATTACGTTATCGGACCAATCCCGAATAATTAGTAATGCCACTGAACGATCACAAGAAGTCATCTTAATAATCACTGAAGCACATGTCCTGTGTTGAAGAGACTGAAGACTAGACTTGAAGATGAGACACTCGAAGATGGAATCAATAAATCCAGTTTCCAACATCAATAAATCCAGTTTCCAGTGGGTGTCCTCTTTAATAATTCAGATCGCAGTCGCTAATGAAGTCTAAACGTGTCCCAATCACCAAGATCAGCATTTTAGATGAGCCGGTTCCTTGGACCGGATGTTCAGTAAATTATTCCGAGATTGCTCCCCTATTCACAAAATCTATTGGCACACCGCATACATATTCACAGCGTCTTACGTCACACCAGTGGTCATCAATGATCACACAATCCATGCATCATCAGTTGTGATCAGCACCTAGTCAGCATCCATCTCTTGTTGTGGTCCAACCTCAGAAACCAATCTGTCTCGCGTCTGTGGTGGCAGTACAATGGTTGTTCGGTTGGTATCGATGCATGCTTTGGCGCACTTAACCCAAATTCGATGGGAAACAACAAGAGTCCTCCCTCCTTCTATTCCCTCCTCCTACCAAACAGTGTGGCGTGTCATTAGCCACTTTCATGTTGTAATGGTATTAGAGCGATAGATGGGGGTGGTTCTCAAACTGGTGGTCGCTCAAATTAAAACAAACGATACAACCCAGGACAAGACTAGGGGATGACGAACGACTTGATTTGGCCAGACTCTCGGCACAAAGCAGAAAAAACTCAGAACAGACCCTGGCAAAATACAACATCATGTTGTTTTGTAAACGAAATAAATCCTTCCCCTTACATCATGACTTGGATCATTTTGAAAATAATTAAAATTAAAAAAAATTGATTAAATATTAATTATTTTTCGAACTTCGAATAGCTTTGACTTTATTTCATCACCGCTCGATCATTTGGAAAATGATTAAAATTTAAAGAAAAAAATCGTTTAAATTTTAATTATTTTTGCAACTTTATTTAATTTTATTATAAATAATTTTGAATTATTATAAAATATAAACAAACCCTACATGCATCTAATTTCTTAATTAAACAAAACGAAATAAATATTTTCGAAAATCGTTTTGACCCTCGTCAGAATTCATTTAGCAAAATCGAATAGAATGTGACCACCACTGTGTTTGCCATTCTGGTGTCACAAACATTTTAGCGCCTGGCGCCAAAAAAACTATCTGTTCATTTGACCTGTCAACCTGTAACAGTCTCCATCATTTCCATTCACACATTTCAACGAGAGAACCGTTGTTCACCCCCCCCCCCCACTTCACACATACCGTGTAAAAATAGAGTCGGGCGCCAAAAATCTTGTCACACGTCTCTCTGAGAACCACAGTCGACACAACATCGCGCTCGATCGAACCAGGTGTAAAACGTCTACCTGTGTCAACACAAAAGCGGTTGTTTCTTCAGTTACGATCCCCCCCCCCTCCCAACCCTCCACCCCCAGCATATACCCGCCATCGTTTTTTTTTTTTGTACCGGCGCTTGTGAGAATAGAGGGTAATAACCTTTTAGCTTGGTGTTGATAGGCCTAATGTCGCTGAGGTAGATAGTCTAGCTACCTGTGTGTAGTGTCGGGGAAAAGTTCCGTTCCTTGAAACGGGTTCTTTTTATGAGGAACGTGGGAACGTATGGGTTCCTTTTCCTAGGAAGGAACGGTTTCGGTATTTTTTTCAGGAATCGGAACGGTCGTTCCTTTTACTGCGTGTGTGCGCAAAATATTTAAATAAATAATATTTAAATATGAAATGTTGCACCTCTTATTTAAAGATTAGAAAAAAAAAGGTTACGGGTTCCTTTTTTGAAGAAATTTTGGAACGCCTAGGTTTCTATTCCTAAGAAGGAATGGTTTTGGTCGTAGTTTCAGGAACTGGAACAGTCCTTCCTTTTACTGTGTTGCAAAACAGTTAAATAATTAATGTTTGAATGTGAAATATTACACCTCTTATCATTTGAATGGTTAAAAAAATGATAACGTTCACGGGATAAAAATCTTATATTCTAAATGGAATTTTAAATATTTTCCTCCGTTCAGAAAATGATTTTTTTCGTTTTTTATTTTTATTCGAAAAATAAAAAGGAACGAAACGGGTCCAGGTTAATCTTGAAAAGTAACTAGGAAACGGTCAGGTTCCTTTCAATTATTTATTTTCATTGGAGGAATGGGAACTGGAACTGGTTCCTTTTCATAAAAGAACGAACCCAATACTGTTGTGTACCAGCATGTGCAAACTGCTTAGGCGTGCATGCAACGGTATTTTATTTTTTTTCGGCAGGGGATTTCTAGATAGTGACTTTTTTGTTTTTGTTTAGCGTTGACACGCGAACGGCGGCAGCATCGTTATTAAAACGTCAATGAACCGAGACGATCGGCTGTGCGTAAAGAGTGAGGGAACAACCGTGGCCAACCTCTGGCTTCCGTAGGGCCGCACCTACGGCACTTCTGGTGAAAAATCGTGTACTCGAGGGCGGATCTAAAGTTGAATTCGAAAGTGCAGGAAGCGCACGCAGAAATGAATGTCGAATTTAATAACAAATGTAACGTTTAATTAATTTTTAATGCCTGATAATAAGACAATTATAGCGGTAAATTATTATTGCAATTGTCTCACTATCGAGCCTTAAAATAAATTAAATTTTATTTGCTATTTAATGTCAATAGCTAATCGAAATATAAACTTGAAATATAAAAAATTGTAGAGAAAGACTTTCGTATTTGATTGATTCATATTTAGTTTTCATTTCATTTGATTCAATATTAATTGCGTCAATATATATCATTGCATATTATACATCATTGCGTCAATATATTCACCAAATAATATATTTTCTTGAGCCCTATGTGGCAACCTGGTAATTTTGTATTGACTACAGACCTAGATAGGGATCTTTAACGTGTGCTTCACATGGTATAAGCTCACGGCCTTGCTTCCATTCCGAAAGTTGGCGTGTGCACTCTTGTGTTTCTTATTTCTTATATAACCGACAGATTAAAAAATGTCTTACTATCGGACTTTTTTTCACCGATTTGTAATTTATTTTATGCAAACAGTTGAATTTTACAATTTCTCTCTCCCAAAAAATATCAGGAATTTTTAATCGAGATTTTAACCCGTGGCAATTGAAACAATTCGTCCAAGTGGTTTGAGGTGGTCTGAGGTGGACATCTTCAAACCTTACAGTAGTTTCTATCAGTTTTTCCAAATTGTGGTAATGTCGAGGAACTCCCATGTTCTAAAACGTTAATGGCATGCCATTAAGCTCGAATTTACAATAATTGAATTGTCATTGTGAGGTCGATATTCCGACAAAAATACCTGACCACGAATTACTATTATCATCTCATGCTGCCATATGGATTTGAGACAGACGGCCAAAAAAGATACGCTCTAAAAAATCCTACCGTTATGGTCATTATCTTTTTCGTCTGCAAATATTTACCCACCACCAACTGTTTTATAACTGCGTAGTTGGTATTTGTTTTGGGTGGATATCACAACGGTTATTTTTATGCAACGGACAATTTCAAAATTTTGAATTTGTACAGCGGTTACGTTACTTAATTTTTGAATTACAGCAGAATTTTTAACGTGAATAAGTTTATAAATTCGCTCTAATAGGGGGACAACCTAAAATAAGGTGTGAGACGGTGTTTGTCGCCCTGCAGACAAACACCCACCTTTTTTAAGGTTCATGAGTACGAATAAAAAAAATGACATAACATTCGATGCATATAATTTAAATCGCCGAATCGGAACGATACAAATGAACGAGATTGCAGTTTAAATATGCAAAATGATAAATATTGATCTGCAATATGAAAAATGATAAATACATATACATGTATTCTGAACTTGAATACGCGAAATTAATACACATTATTTTTTTTCCCCCGAATTCTTCGACGATTACGTATTGATTTTTTTGACATCCATGCACTGTGTTCTCCTTTGCTGCATTCAAGAAAAGTAAAAGTTTTTTTAAGATTGCATAAATGGTGCTGTACGTCACGGATTTCTCATGATTGATGGTTCCGGGTTCAATTCCCGGCGTGTAGACAGTTGAACTTCGTGCTTCAGTCGAACAGGAAATCAAAAATTGACATTTTACTCCATTTTTTTTTTCCTTTCCGAACGGGTTTTGCATTTGATGTTTCTATAAACCGTGACCCTAGCGATGCTGTGGTTCCAAATTTTATGCTTTGATAAAATTTGAATGTATCCCAAAAGAAAAAGAAAAATTACAAGTCAACAAAAATTGTCTTAATTATAAAAAATAGTTTCATTTTATATTGGTCTTAAATGCCTTAATTTAAAAGGGCAATGGATTATAGAGATAATGACGCCATTTATTTGTCATGCAACAAAATGCTTTCGAATCGGAATCTAACCCGGTACCGCCGTGCCGTAGCCAGTTGTCCTGACTGACTGGGCTACGACGAGTCGTACCATCAATGGGGAAGTCTCTTCAAATTTGTATCGCAATCAAACACAAATATTAAGTTGCAGAATATAAAAACATTAACAATGATGTGTTTC
>JAUJYS010005061.1:0-11354 GCA_033995665.1 Melogona broelemanni
TGTCAATACATGCTAGCTTGCCACAAAAACGCCCCATGTCTCGGGCCAATTTTGATGGAGAGCGGTTCGGTAAGTGTCAAAGGAACGCTGCTGCGGCGATATTTTGGGATATCGATATTTGGCATATTTACCTCTGCAATTTTTAAAAGGGATTAAAATTGCTCCAAAAGAAACTTCATCTAGAAATCATACACTTTTGTGTGTCGTTTCATTACTTATTTTATTTAAAGAAAAATGGTCTGGCCACCTGGTATGCCACTCTAGGGGCGCCGCCGCACGGAAAATGTACAAAATCTACGAATTGGGTAGTTTGCACACAAAAAATTCTACAGTACAAGTATTCTTGATATTTTTGTATTTGTGAGGGTGTCAAGATAATATTTTATCGGAAACTGTTCATTCATATAAAAGAGCATTTCTGAATTTAGTGGAGTGGATGTTCACGTTGTTTCGCCAGACGATCAACGAGGTACCACTAACTTTTTTTACAACGCTGACGTCATGGATCATTCAACATTTTGCATCACGGAATTGTCACATTGTTCGTGTCTAGCGCCTACTCGCGATTAAACGCCAGTTTATCAGGAGCGTTTAGTGTTTAAACTATATGACATTTCAATGGTCGTAAAACATGAAAATCGTGTCAGTTTAGCCATAGACACCCACATGCGATTGCACAATTGGCCTATTATACAGTGCAAATCAAAGGGATGTGGGTTCGAATTCCAAGCGGTTCACCGATCGCACGCACATGGGGTGGCTGTGACAGGCGAATGTTTTAAAGCTGTCCACTGCCACAAAACATATTAAGAAATACGGCTTTGAAAAAAAAACTTTTCGTAACTGAAACCTGAGGAAGCATTTAACAATCAAATCCATAAATCGTATCTTTTACGTTCATAATTTATACATGCTACTATAGGTGTTGACTTACCGGAGTACTGGTCACACGGTGATTACCCCAACGGTTGTCTAGTCTAAGCCGAACATAAACACGCCGGCACTGTGAAGGTGTCCACAGGAGGCTCTATGTTTGTCTATGTAATCCCGAATACGCACTTGGTCGAACTCAGGTTGGATATCTGAAGACTCCGATCAAATTGGTATCCAGAGAAGTTGGTGGCTGGATATACGGGGATTCAAATTCCCGGTTTAATTTCACTTTTTCGATAAGCGCGTCCACGAAAACAACACGGTCCGAACGAACCAGCTAAACTACTACAACGTTCCTGACCGAACCGACACCCACTTGCTATCCAACTGCGCAGGCCGGCGGTGACGACGTCGCGCGCGTGTTTTGTTCTCTGCTAAAGACGAGACTCTATCGGGTGGCGTGGCCTTCGTTCGCTATACGTGTACGCGTCGACGGTCGCGCCACGCTGTGACCGCTCGGAGCACTGTACGTTCCGGACGAGCGCGGGTTAGTCGGAAAAGTTGCGCGTGGTGGCGGAGTTGGGATATAGCCGGTGTTGGGGTTCGTTTCTTTTGAAAAGGTAACCCTTCCAGTTCCAGTTCCTCCCGTGACAAAAGGAACACGTTCCAGTTTCTACAAAAATTAAAAGGAACCTGGCCGTTCCTAGATACTTTTCGAAAAGGAACTTGGAACTCTTCCGTTCCTTCCGTTCATTAAATTAGAAAATAAAAATATATAAAACTATAAAGGTGAATTTCTAAACGTATCAATTTTGTATCAATGTTGTTTGTATCAAAATTGCCTTATTAAATTGGATTATTATCCCGTGAGCTTTGAATGCCAACGTAATCATTAAAATAATATTTTAATGATATGAGGTGCTATATTTTATGTTTAAATATTAATTATTTAAATGTTCTGCACATGATAAAAGGAACGGCCGTTTCAGTTCCTGAAAAAAGGAAAGAAACCGTTCCAAGCCTCCCTTCCTACAAAGTTCCTCAGAAAAGGAACCCGTTCCTAGGAATGGATTTTTTCCGTTCCGTTCCTACCCAGCACTGGCGTAACATTCTGACTTTAATCATCAGTTTCTTTTCTTTTTTATTTATAAAGGTTCAAGAAACAAATAAAATACCCTTCATTTGTTTGATATTAGTAAATAGCAGCACCACGAATGTATTTTTGAAACATTTGGTTAATATCGTTGGAATTAAAATAAGGGCAACAGCAATAAGCATGGCCATGCGATGCGAACCCTAGTAGCAGTGGTTTGATTTTTTATGGCGTATTCTTTGAACTGCGGGACTGGTCAGAGTTGGCTTTCACGCGAGAAACGTTTTGTTATACTTTTGTAATGCTGATATAATTGCCGATAAGAAAGAAGTAATCGACTCACCTTGAGTGAAGCTCATGGTGTTTCCATGTTGCCAAGTTAAACACATCAACACGACCTTCAATTGGTACAATGGAACGTGCTTTACCGATATTATGTTGTGGATACAATATTTACCTTTTCTAACGGCATTGCCCCATTGTTTTCCGTAAAGGAATCATTCGAAGACATTTGACCGAGTAAATTAATGGGTACGATTACTCCGCGTGTGCGCCAATGCCAACTTAAACTTTACTATCATGGGTATAGATGGCGACACAATAAATATCAAGCCACTTGAATCCCAATTAAATTCCTGGCAAGTAGTCTGACTAATTGACTAATTAATTCTTTATATTTTGTGGCATTAATAATTATGAATCTAATTTCCGTCAGAACCGTTTCAATCAAGCTAATCAACATTTTATCAACATAAAATACATATTGGGCTTGTAACAGCTATCGGAGGGCTCGATACAAAAATATTTGCACAGGGGCTCTTGATTTCCTGAAATCGCCACATGCCTGCTGCCGAGCAGCTGGCGAGCGGAGGTGGAGCAGCTATTCTCCCCGCTGTTCTCTAATGACAAAGGTGCGTGCACAGGTAAACGCGCAGCGAGGCTTTTTCCCTTTTTTTGTCATCGGGGGTTTCATACAGACAAGGAGCACACATAGTGTGATGTTGCGGTGAATTGCCACACGCGTTGGACGCGTTCAGGAAACCCCATCGCCTGCATATTGTCGAGTTTCAGTTAAAAATATTGATAAGTGACGTCACGAACTCAGTTTGCTTAGGTGCAGTAGAACAAATCAAATCAAGTTTTTTTTTAACTTAAAATTGAATAGTCCGAAATGTACATACCGGAATATGTGCATAAACATTGCGCAAAATCAAACTTGGCCCTTAAAATTAAACTAGGCTCTTAAAATTGTCGTAGCTGTTTCTTTTAGGCTCTTAAAATTGGGTAAAATCTACCATTTTATTTAATAATGAGTTGAATAGATTAAAATTAAAATTTTCAAAAGAATAACCGACCAAATTGATTTTTGAAAAAAAATGACAAATGCCTTGCAATTTTATGCATGTGTAAATTTTGTAATCATTGAATTAATTTTTAGTTATAGGAAATTGTAGTCTATATTGCAGTATCAAATACAAATACAGAAGATATTTATTGTTTACGTTTTTTTACAACAATGCTTTGAGTATATTTGATGTTTGAACTCGATTGATTCGATTTGAGCTATCATCAACTAAAACACCACGAAACGTCTGTCTGATCCGTCTGATCGACGCTTTCGGAAAAAGACTTACGCTGTACGCAAACATGTGTGTGTATACGAAAGCGTAATTTTAGCTGATGTTGCCATAGCAACCATCAATTGTTTACCTGGGTAACAACTGCCTATAGCAAGCAGGGTCGCTCTTTTATTCCCGCATTTTGTTAGGGAAAACAAGAAAGTCACGTGTTTTTTTCTATTGAAGGATGCTTGATTTTTACCACGAGTTGCTGTTCTTGAAATCACATTTCATCGTTATAGCAAGCAAATGGTAAGAAAAATATTGTGACGTTGTACAGTGAAAATGTTGTGGTTAATCAGAACTAATTCGCTACCAATTCGAACACCGGTAATATTTATTTAAAGATAATTAGTAAAACTACAAATTGAGATTTATTTTTCAAAATAATGTAAGCTTTAGACTTTATATTTATTGATAGCGAAACTATATTATTTAAAAAAAAAATAGTACACATGTATTCGAAAAAGAGCAAAAACGTTCATTCTAAGGAATCATTTAATGTGTCAGTGAGAACCCGTAATTATTGTACAGTACCAACGTAACACCCGCAATTTCATTTCACATGTTTAACGTGGCTCTATATTTTAGGCGTCAGCCAGCGAACAGCTATTTACCTTTTAGTGTGTAGACGAAATTCCTGCAAGCTTGACAGAGGCGTGTACCTGGCGTATGCCATGAATCTCCGTAGGTGGTAAATTAACTGCAAGGTCAGCTTAAATAACATTTTGGTTGAAAATTTGACGTTTGAGGGGCAGCAAACAGCGGTTGGCAAAATGAAATGCACGGGTGCATACACAGTTTAGGGGCAGTACACAAATGTATTTCCCATCTATAAAAAAAAATTGTGTGAGTTCCTATAGAAAATTTCAATCGTTTATGTCTACATATTTTATTCTGATACCATATCTCGTTGGTCCTAAATCAATGAGCTCATAAGTCGATACTGCAGACTGAGACGGTTTGTCTATCCAAGAAAAGATAATATCGAAACTTTATTTTTTAATTATGTATAATTATTTTAATTATGAAGTTCCCCGGGATCGAATAAACGAGAACCCTTGCTAAGAATCGAACTCGCGATCGTCTTACATCGCTTGGCTACTTCAGGCAACTAGGTCACCACGAGAAGTCAAGAAAAAATGGTCTTAGATTAATTCCTTAGCCATACTTTCAGCACAACCTGGATTTTCCTTTAAATGTTAATTGAGTGACGTCACTCTTAAATAATCTTAATCGAACGACAAAATGGCACGCCGAGGTTTACTTTCTCCGTGAGGTACGCTGTTTGACGCAATTGGGTGAGCGGATTTGTCTACAGTTTCTGGACAAGAAAGCTTACGGCAGTGTTCCTGTTAAAAAGAATACGCTTGGAAGCATTTAGAAGCTAATTCTAGGTTGTCAGGACTCCCCCCGATTGTCCCGCGCCGACATAAAAGAAAATAATACGGCCGCTTCCAAATAGGCCCACAGACATAAACGTGTAGGAATCATGAATATTACGAGCTGCTTCACAAAAAATGAATGGTCCTTTATAGTGCCTAGCCCTGCATTTTTTAATCGAGCAGAGGTTCTCGAAATATAGCCAGCAAAATAAATTATTATTTAAAAATTGTATTAATCAATAATTGTCATCACTGGAGTGAATATCCCAACGGAAGATACTGTACCCCTCAAAACGCTTGAGCGTTTGTAGAGGTTCACATTTTACTAGTACCCTGAATAAACGGAAGTCCGAGTCGAGAATCGAACCAGGGATCGCCGCACCACAGGTGGATACTCAACTGCTGGGCTACGACGACCGCAGTATTTTATTATTGAAATAAAATATTTCTATCTCTTGTTTTTCAGTCGAAAGGAACATCAATCAAAGAGGCCATCAGTAAATTGGTAATTAAATTTAAAATGCGTATAGAATATATCTCATTCGATGCTCTTGCGATTAAAATTTAGCAATAAAAAATATAAGAATGGAATTTTTCTGACACCCAGGAACAGAGAACGGGAACGAAGGTGTCCACTATGAAAGAGGTCAAACTGGTCGGTCTAATTCCTCCAATCGAAAAACTGGATGCGGCCACAGCTTTGCTCGCCAATGCGGAGTGAGCCAATAGATTTGATACCCCATTCAGCTCGACGTTTATTGTGCTTTATTATTTTTTAAATATAAAATTAGGTCGTTTTATCATTTTTTAATGTTGGCAAATACCGATATACGAGACTTTACGATTCATTGTATTAGTAGACGTGGAAGGAAGTTTGTTTATTAAATTTTATAAAATTGAAAGAAACATGAAAAAAAAAGTTTAACGATTTACTTACGGCAGGAAGGAACGGGAGAGGAACATATCGTTCCAAGGAATTCGTTCCTTTTTTGAGGAACGTTGGAACGTCCTTGTTCCTTTTTTTATGAGCGCCCAAGGACGAAGGACGTTCCATTAGACACAAATAAAATTCGCGACCCGCTCGATGAACAGCGAAGAATTATTTACTTCCATAAAAAATAAGGCTCAAACCTTTTGAAACTCACAAGGAATTAATCGGGAAATATGGTGACAGTTGATTGTCATCCAATTAGTTCGAAAAATGCGGTACAAAATTGAATAACTGCCCCAGTGAACTTAATTTTTTCTTTATTTTGAAATCGAAGGAATGAGAACCGTCCTCGATCCATTTCTTTTATGGAAGAACGAGGAACTTCTTCGGTCTTTTATTTACGAAGGAACGAGGAACGGGAACGTGTTCCTTTTAAAAAGGAACGTACCCAACGCTGACGGCAACTCCCGTATCCTCTACTCCTGTACTCCTCTGTAGAGAAACATGGAATTAATATTTGGTTATTTTCTCACCAGGAAACTATCGCTGTCCACGAACTGCATCGAGAAGATTTCGAATTTCAACCCACTCAGTAAGACACTCCGTTTCCTACTTGCCAAAATAATTGGCGCGTGGTTGACCAAATATCAAATTTCGGCCCACACGCATACACGAGCGAAATATTAATAGCGAAACCCGCTTATACAATGTATGAGGAAATACAGAATATGAAGTAGCATTTGTCTGGTCTCTTAAGCGAAGCACACCCACGTGAAAAGGTCTTGCGGAAATCAAAGACGATAATTTATGCAAACCGCTTTCGATGACGTATGTCACGTGCCTTCTTCCCACAGTGATCCGCGCATAACGTAAGCATTTAGCTATACCGATGACGACGTCCATGTAACGGAACTATTAATTCTATTTCGACCTCGATAAGGCAGCTATTGTAGCGAGTTAACAAAAACTAGAATCGAGTTGTACCATGCTGCGAAATGCATTGCGCGAATTGACGATTAAAAAATAAAAAACAATCAATATGTAATAATAAAACTATAATATGCTGCTAATAAAACTATTTTTCAGGATGAAGAAAATTTATGATTTTCATATGGTGACCCAATAAAATTATTTCGTGTGGGAATCTGTTGGCAGTAATTAATGCCGCTCGCTATAGCTACGTTTCCCTAATGGCACCTGTCGTTTTATTATGTTTTTTTAGAAAATCTGACCGTACTCTCAGTTGGAAGGAATAACATAAAGACGTTCGCCGGATTGGTAAGATCCGCTTTGCTCATTGCATTATCCAAAAATGACGTCATTCGGACTGTTTGCAACTGAAAATACGGAAGAAAACACTGGGATACCCATGGTCGACAAATCTAGCTTATGAAATTCTAAACTGCTAATTACTCAGATTAGTAATAAATCTGTAACTGAAATTCCAAATTAGTTATAATTTGGAACTATTTTAATATAGAACCATAGTGGGTGCGCCCCAGTGACTGTAAACCTGGCTTTAACGAGGGAAATAATTTACGATTTATACCGATCATTTATACGAGAAATGGTATATGGGTCAATGTTCTGAACTATAAAAAACGAGGGTATCCGAAAATTAAATTGGCTACAAGGGGACCAGAGGCAGCAGAAGTAACGTTACACTCTATTTTTGATCATGCCCACATACAAGCCTATTATTTCTTTGAAAACTATAGTCTCTACATTTATATTGTTCCCAATTACGATTAAGCCATGCTACACAGTCGCCTAAGGTACAACGAGATACATGTATAAACGTACGTAGACCAGTACCATGCATAGGACACCTAATGGAGTGGCAGTGTTCACAACGTAATTCGAGTTCAACTAACCCATTACAGAAAGTACACGTTCAATTCGCGTTGCACCTATATCCATCTCACTATATGATTATTTCGAATGGCAAAACCCCGCTGCGGATTTAACGAGCGTCGCTTTTTGCTGCGAGAGCGCGTGCTGCTGGCCAGTTATGGTGACGCCCTACCCCCAATAAACTCTTCCCAAATACATGTATAGACGTTGACATTTTACTTCTGACAAACGCGCCCGCGACTCTCAAAGTACTTCGAAATGAGTGCGCATTGTAGCATTTTTCACGACTATCGCGATTCGAATAACTTTGGAAACCTATGACAGAAATTCGTTCGAAAATTTCTAAAATGCATTAAAATTCAACAAATTGCGCAGGCTACGAAAGCCTTTTTTTGGGCGTAGTTTTATTGCTTTTTTTTAACTGAAACACTCTACGGATAAAATTTCACAAACAAAAAAATTATTTAACATATAGTTTAACGCTATAGTTTTTGCGACAATTCAAACATTATCATTAGTGAAGAATAAAAATCGGCCGGGACATATATTGGTGAGTGGCAGTAGTATGTGGAGAGTTCATGATTTGAAAAATAAAAAACTCATGATCTCACTACTCAATAGATGATGGTTGTGAAACCTTGTGAGCGATTGATACCCGTAATGGTGTTACAGAGAAACGGTGGCCACCATGGTTTTAAACTCGTCAAATGTTGAAGCATTCTTATCTTATAGCAAGTTAATCAGTCATCTGCTGAGCGTTGAAACGTTGAAACGTGTTTAAATTAAAATAACTGCTTGTTTAGGAAGGATTACTGTGCGTATAGGCAGTTGGATTTTTTTATCGGTGTTTGATCGTTGTTTTGCTCATAGAGTGGTCTCACCCTACGCCGGACGAATTCAAATGTTGCAAAATTTGGATTCAAATGTTGCAAAATGCAAATGCGAACATAATTCTTTATGCACACTCGATCTTGGAATAGATATATGAGATCATATTCAGTAAGCTGGTTCAAGAACAGCGACCTTAAAACCGCACAAGGATAACCAAATAAGAACCTCAATTTATCGTTTTTTTTCAATCGAAATTTCGCACGCGAAAATTTGCACGTATTATACATTTCGTACCACCGCGATGTGCATGTGTGTACGTGTATCCCGCGCAAAGAAAGCAAAGCGGATTGTAACAATGCTTAAAAACTCTCACTTCACCAACTACTTTGCATCTGACAAAACAACTTTACACTTTTGTATTTGAATCTGGGTCAGCAGTGCAGGTCACACGTACGGCTACAGCGCTATTTTGCTCGCAGAACATGCTAATGCCGGGCGTTAGTTCGAAGCTGCTATGACTCACTGACAGGATTTTTTTTAAAGACAAAATCGGATATACTAAAAGCAATCGTAAAATTGCTTTACAGACGAATAGAATAACCGCATGACCCACTCATAATTCAAACAGCGATTGAACCAATACCACATTTCACATTATTACAGGTACTTTATGGTTTTGCTAACGACTGACTACTATTGCCCTTAACTTTTGGCACAGGTTTTTAACTTCGCATTCACCTAATCTGGCATCTGGAGACTGTCATTTCCACTATGGCAAGAATGCCATGGCGGACAGAGATGCACTCTTAATCCCTCTTCCGCCTCACATACGAGTAATAGTCATTAATAATGACATTGCGTCAGTCTATTTATGTCAATGGGTTGTATTGTGTTTCGGGTTTTTCGGACAGATGACATAATCGCTTTGTTTGGCACTTTACCACAATCAATCGAGGACTCTATTTTCGTTTTGTGGTTGGCTCCTGTCGTCTGGCGCTGTGGCTTAGATGGCAAAGCGCCTGTCTAGTAAACAGGAGATCCTGAGTTCGATTCTCAGCAGTGCCTTTTTATTTTGGTAATTTTTTATTCCCATTTTTAAGATGAGAAATCTGTAACAACTGTCGAATTATTTTCTGTGATCCCAGATTACGAACTGGCGCTGTGGCTTAGATGGCAAAGCGCCTGTCTAGTAAACAGGAGATCCTGAGTTCGATTCTCAGCAGTGCCTTCCTTTTCTTTTTTAACACGATTGCGATTGAACTAAACTTTACCGTTATGGGTTCATTTTTCACTGTTAAAACGATTCACGCAAGTTTGAATGGGTTCATTTGTTTCAGGAAGCAGTTTCCGAAACGCTTTTGGAATTATGGATATCCTACAACGCAATTGAAAAATTGACTGGAATTGGTGTTCTCAAGAAGCTCCGGGTAAATTAATTCTAAACAGACAAGTCGTAAGTTAACGCGTTAAAACATTAAGGCAGCGTCTCCCGTGTTGCTTTTCGGATGTGGAGTCGTCCACTTTTAAATCAATGAAAAACGGGATTAAATTTATAGCATTCATTCTTATTGAACGCAATTAATAGTTTAACGATTGTGCCCAAATTACACTCATAAATTCCACAGGTACTTTACATGTCAAACAACTACGTTAAGGAATGGCCCGAATTCCAGAAATTGGTGAGTTATCTTATCGAATAGAGACTACATTTTCTATCTTTTCCAAAAATAGAGGCATATTTTTTCATCATTGAACATGTTATCATTGTAGACCGAATTACCTCAGCTGGAAGATTTACTTTTTGTTGGTGAGTAGTAATCGAGGTGATCACGATTGTTGTTTGCTAATGAAATGTCACATAAACAGAAAACAGAGCGCCACCTAGTGAGCGAGGAGATCATGATTGCTGTTCCGCTAAAAAAAATCCCCCTCCCAACTCATCGTCAGGTTTACTTTCCTTGTTTTGACTGCAGAAGGAACATCCGTTCCAGTTCCTAAAAAAATAAAGAAATCGTTCCTAACGTTCCTTCCTACAAAAAAGTAAGGTTGCGGAGAGAAAATCATTATTTTTCTCCTAGCGCTGTAGCCGTATGAACTAGAAAAAAGGAACATAAACGTTTCTAAGTTCCTCAAAAGAGGAACCAGTTCATAGGAATGGAACATTTCCGTTTCGTGCCTAACTAATTTAATAACTAACTAATTTGATACAAGCAACAAGTTGAAGAACTCGTGGCAGAGGCTATATGACAGTGTTTCCCAAACGTTTTGACTCGCGGAGCCCTTTTTAGAACAAAATTTCAATGACGGAGCCCCTTAGAGGCTACCAATTTTAACTGCGGAGCCCTTTTTAATTCAAGTTAACGGCGTTTAATTATTTATCTTAATTCTAAGAGTGGCCGCGGAGCCCCTGTAAAATAATTTGGGAGCACAGTTTGGGAAACGAGGCTCTATGATTTCAAAATATTTAATTATTGATGGTGGATCGACACCTACCAATTATGAATATAATGAGTTCATTTGGTTGTGCACGGACTGTTAATTCTGACTCTGTTTTACGCGTACCGTTTCGTTGCACGTGGTTTATTCCGCGCACAGGAAATCCTTTGGAAGAGCGGCACTCGGTTGACGGATCGTGGCGCCCGGAAGTTGCCAGGCGGTTGCCGAATTTGAGGAAGCTGGACGGTGAGATTCGTTTCGCCATTTTTGCGTTCATGACGGATTGTCTACCCCAGCACAGTCCATGAATCGTATGACCATCTAACCGCTTT
>JAUJYS010005062.1:0-11354 GCA_033995665.1 Melogona broelemanni
AACCTGTGCCGGGAATCGAACCCGGGACCGTAGGCTCGTGAGCCATCGGTTAGTAAGCTTCCCAGCAGCGGGATTACAGGATCGCGCCACCGGTCCCAGTGTTACTGAGTTACTGTGTTACGTCGTCTTGAGTGACTCACAGCGACCACCTAATTTTGACATTGCATCGCTGACGCCTTTCTGGACTAAATATTTTCGTGTGTTAGTCTCACGAAAGCGCTCTTTTGTTACGTGACTGACGCACCAGATAACAATTTTTTTGTGATCAATGGCAGAGTCTCAATCTATGGCCTCTATGAATGGCAGTTAATGGAGCCCTCTGTTAGCTTTTTAGCTAATCATTTAAATTATTTTATTTGTAGTTGGCATATCGACACTGTCCAAGGGCTCCATTCCCAGCTCTCTGATAACTAATTTCCAACTAATCGCTCAACGAATTCCAAAATCAATCATCTCCCAGGGGGGCAACCTAAGCTAAGCTAAGGGGCTTAATATCTAAGTAGGGGATCTTTAATGTATGTCTGACAACGTAAAGGCACAGGTCTCACGAAGGAAACGTGGACGATTTTCCCTCTAGTTTAAGAAAATCCGGAGATCTTAGTCGGAAATTGAGCCACTATGCCACACGGCACCGCCCCTCTGAATAACAACTTTCTGCCATCTGCCGAGAAATGCGCCACCTAGCGATAAAGCGCAGCACCTAACTTGACGAATCTAATTCCCCTCTCCCCATCTCCTTCCCATTTAGCTCGGCCCCACTATGCCTCTTCCAGGAACGATTCTCGAAGGCTTTCGGCGAATTTTGTTTCCATTTATACTTTTAACCTCATCCTCTTTCGATGGCGTCTCTTTTCTTTCAGTCCAAGTACTCGCGCAGTCTTCGTCCGTCGATAGAAAGCGAGAGAGAGAGAGACGTCTCCCGCCCGAACCTCGGTTTTATCTGCGCCGATTTATTTTCGCGCAATCTCCTGATGTTTTTTTCATCGCCTCCCTCGCGTCCGCCGCTCCCCACAATGTACGAGCCCACATATCTTTTTCGATTAACTCCCAAACGCTAACGACACTTTTTCAAAAAACGACGCCGGTTCCAAACGTCATCCGCAGACCCTCCCTCGACCGAACTAAGAAGGTCTATACGATCGTCGTAGCTAGGTGGTAGAGCATCCGCCAATGTGTGCGGCGATCCCAGGTTCGATTCCCTGCTCGTACTTTCGTTGTTCGATCCCCCAGGTACTGGTGAAGACTTGCCCCTCCACAATTGCTCAAATGATAAGAGGGATACAGAATTTCCTGTGGTTATGTTCACTTCAGTCAATCCGTTAGCATTTTGTTAGGTGTTGCCGTTATGGCGATACGCACAGTTCTAATTTGATCGATTAGCCGATTTTACGACACGAATTGGGCGGGACAACCAACACCAATGTTGACACCAGGGTACTATGAAGGTACGTGAAAATTCATTGTTCTAGCCCCAGCGCAGTGCCTCTGTATAGCCTGCCGTCCAATATGTCTCGTATACAATACGTTTTTTTTTTATAAAGCTCAGGTTTTTTCCCCTGGTTGTTTATACGATAATATATCCGATCGCAGAAACTAAGATTATTCCGACAAAGATGTTCTGGTATTTCTTAATATGCAAAACTAGTAGAAACCCAATAAACTATCGGTACTTTGAAGCTTTTTCATGCTGGAGCTAGATTCGGCGAATCACTTCTTCTCGAAGGGCAAAAGGTGATAGAGTTCGAGTTTGAGTTACGCCATCTAGTGACTGTGCCAGGCGTCAATGCGTGTGCTCGGAGCAAACCGGTAAAGCTATTTGTAAACGACACGAGTGACACCGGTTCCGAAATCTAAAAACGATTACTGCAACGGCAAAAACATGAAGACACAACAAAAAATAGGAATGAAAAAATGACTGACGACACCTGGAGAGGAAAACTCTTACTTTGGCACGTGCATGCTTCAGCTGCCACCACGGTGCACGCAAGCGCGCACGAACAAGGCAAAGAGAACAGTTTTTTAAGGAAATTATTTTTCCGCCAGCCAACGCAGCTGTTTTTTTTTCCTCCTACTCCAAAATCGATGAAGTTGTCGCCGACACCCCCCGCGCGGGTCAGCGTCTCTAGTTGCTATGGCAATTGTTTCAACCTCCTAAGTCCAACTAAGTGAACATTGTAACTGACCTTAGAGACAATATTGAAGTCGTGAAGCGCTTAGCTTACCGCTAGGAGTCAGAAGCGCTTAGTTTAGCGCTTAACTTGCCTACAAATTTTTAAGTTTGGAGAAATTAATTGCGATTTGGTCATCAAGTTTGATATAGATTTAATACGGTGAATAATCCTGATCCCAATCTGTACGGAATGCACCTACATTTATTTTTAATTGTTGGAAATCACTTATAAAATACGTGAACATTTCTATTTTCACTTGCATGTTCCTGTATTTTATATGTTCAACTGGTGCCATGTACTTTTCATTGCATATATTTGTTTGTGTCCCGTTTTCTGCACGACTCTAATCGTGTCTGAATCAATTTACGATCATTATTTCTCAAAAAGGTTTTTTAAAAAATCGCCTAACCAGTTTTTTTTTGTTTTCTGTAAAAAAATATCGAAACTCGGTCGTCTCTCACTAAACGCTTTTTTGAGGATAGTGGACAGACAGGGAGTAGGATTTTTGGGTCACAGGAGGATTTTCGCCAACGACGCGGTGCAGTACCTGCGCGAGACGAAATTGAAGAAGTGAAAACTTTTAGTATGATTGGACAAATGCAAATGTTGTTTTGGTTCGTGTTACACGGTTAGGAGGACGACTGCCAAATTGATCCGCTCAAGGAATCACCATTTTTAATATGGCTAAAAACCTTTTCGACTAGCTACTCGGCACACATTTTTATCAGTTGGTTTCAGGCTGAATTGAGAAAATTTATTAGCCGGTGTTGTGCTAATTCTGATATGCGTTTCGTGAAATTTGCATTTGTAAATTGAATTTACGATCTGTAACTGCTAAGAATGCGAGAAACCTTCCGGATACGATATGGTTCTAGGAATCGTAGCACGTAGAGCTGGTTGATTTGAATACAAGTTTAGGCACTCGTTCGTATTAAATTAGAAATTCGTACAGTTAAATATTCCACCGAACCCAACGAAATTGAAAATGTCTCTCAATTACAGTTTATCTATCTTAGCTTCCAAATTTTTCTACAAACCCATAAGGCTCCTACATCCTTCCGATTTAATGTCTCTCAATACTGTACTATCTTAGCTTCCAAATTTTTCTACAAACCCATAAGACTCCTACATCCTTCCGATTTAATGTCTCAATACTGTACTATCTTAGCTTCCAAAATTTTCAACAAACCCATAAGTCTGCAATCAGCAGTACTTGGAAAAGGGGATGCCAGATCTGAATATACCCGTATGGCCAAAAAAAAGTGACACTAAAAATCATCGTACCAGATCTTCGCGAAAAGTTAACAGATTATCATGAAATTTGATATTGGTGTTGATGAACACCTTTTTTTTTTCCAAATGTTTCGTGCAAAGATATCAATGAAAAATTGAGTTTGACATCGGGCCGTCGTCATCTTGATTCAAAATAGCCTTCAGTGAGACGACTGAATTGCGATATTTGTTTACGGTAAGCAAAAAACTTACTGCGTTAGGCGATTTAAAAAAAACTTTCTTATGATACAATAACCTATAATTGATTTAGACATGATGAAAGTCATGCAGAAAATGGGAGACCAAGCAGAGCCAGCAAATGAAGTAAAGATGGCATAAGTTGACAGTTGGTTTTGAACCAGGATAAGTGACTCTAAAGTTGCAAAAGTCAGCGAGCAGTGCGAATTTCACTGTATTCGCCGGTATGTGAGAAAACGCAGTATCGTTATTATTGTCGGCGACAGTATCAGCCACCCCCGTGAAACAGCAACCACACATTACTCTGCCATGCAGTTTTGCCTCATGACACGGGGCAGCGCTACATCTAATGCCGAACCTTATGGCGGCAGCGGTAACAGAAGTTGTATCGTTATTATTGTCGGCAACAGTATCAGCGACCCCCGTACAATGGCAATCACACATTACTCTGCCATGCAGTTTTGCCTCATGACACGGAGCAGCGCTGCATCTACTGCCGAACCTTATGGTGGCAGCGGGGTAACAGAAGTTGGCGAATGGCGCGCGGAGAGAAAAGAGTTGCAGAGAGGGCACGCGGAGCGAGGCACGTGGAAAACCCATTACACGGGTGTAGAACCGAACGGTGGAGGAGGTGAATGTAGTTAACGCGTTAAAGTACCTCAGTTCTCACGCTCTCATTTTTAGTTTTAACGACGTCGGACTCGGAATTCTCAGCGGGTCTCTTTTCTCTCTCAATTCTCTGGCGGCGGCGGTGGCGAGGGAAATTCTCTCTCGCCTCCCATCTCGCTTATGGCCCGCTGCCCCGCCGTCGGGGTCCGCGGGGACGTGCCGAGCTACCACTGCTGTACGGCTGATCTCTCGAGCTACGCTGCGGCTACTCCTGAGACCACGTTTCGCCACAAAAATATAATTCAAGAAGTTTTTTTTTTTTTAATCTGGCAAAATTTTCGACATCTTTAGCACTGTCACAGGGTAACACATTCTGTCAGGTTTCAATTCCTGGGATGGCTGACAAAAAAATTATCGATTTCATCAACCGATAGCTTTTTTAGTATCACTGGGGGGATGTTCTGTGCTGCTCTTAATGGTAGAGCATTATAGTGGCGATATTCGATCATCAATCTACTTTGCTGAAACGAATTATCTGGAATAGCTATACAGGAATAACCTTGGGCTACTCGCGTTGGAAAACTCGCTCTAAAACTAGTCACAGGTCAGTTCCAATAATTCCCTTGAGAAGAAATTTCGCACGTAGAAATACACTGTATCTCTCGCCCGAAAAATTCCGTAAGTCTAAAGTCAGGAATTGAACCCGTAGTAGACTAGCACTTGACCACACATCTCAAGTTGGCTGTGGGACGGTCATATAAGGTACGACAGTTCGGGGTTCGCGTTTTTGTTGATTCAATCACATGATACAGGTGGTAATTTTCATCCTCCAAACAGTGCGTATGCTGAGCACATGGCACATTTCCATCTTATAAGACAGATGTGGCATTGCATTACCAGAAACTGCCATCAGCATAGCCAATGTCTCATTCATTCAGCCGCTGTTGTAAGCTTATCGATTATTTCGAATTTGGTTAGTCGAATCGATTTTGAACATTAGCCGGTCTCATGAGGCTACCTGCTAGCAGATGTGCGGGGTTGAAGAGCCGAGGGCATCACACGTGCCCAATGAGAGACGAGAGAGAGAGAGAAAATTCGCTCTCCCAGTTTATTCGAGAATAAATTTATAGCTCACGCGTTTGTGCATTATTGATGGCGCGATTAATTAATGCAGCTGCCGCCTAATGTTTTCTGCGTATCTGAGTTTACTTTGGCGGGGATGGTGGTGGGGTTACTGGGGGTTCAGTAACAGTAGCAACGCTTATTGGCGCGGCTCTGGGAATTATGCAAAGAACATGTGTGGCCAATCTGTAAAAATTGGACTAGTCTTCCTTTATGAATACTGTGCAACACTTTTCCATATATAAACTGTTGTCTTGTTTACAGTTTTTGGCGTGGTCTAGACGGTTGAATTGGTCTCTTGTGGTGTGATGATCGCGGTTTCGATTCCCGATAATATTTATGGCGGTGATTTATTTTTTATTTGTTTTTTTACGGTGTTTCCTTTTTCCAAAAGCAAATTTTACAAATGTAGTGGAGGTTGGAGAAAATTAGTGAATGCAGATACATTTAGGTAACGGCAACTATTTTCAGTCGTTTTTATGTTGTGAATGGCTGGCCGTTTAAAAATTAATGCTGCGTTCATGGAATGGTCAATTTGTTGCAATAATTGTACACATTCTCCAGTTGGGTCATTCCAACCGAGTAAAGCGGCATGCACACGACCAGTTAGTTTCCTGTACACGTGCATTTCAATAAACCCCCCGCACTACTCTGTATTCCACTGTATTCCTATGACCTAACATTCATAGACTATATACGATAAGTTAACAGCTGGCGTCGTCTTAACTCACTCTGTATGAGTGCTAGTAAACTATTCAGGATGACGTCTCCAGAAAAAATGGGATGCTGTCAGTAGAAATACCCTAAAGAATCCTGTAATGTATTCTATCGATATTAAGAATACGATTTTTTTTATTTGCATTGAAATGTGATTTTTAAATCAATTTCCTTTAAATTTTCGAATTTCGGATGATCATCCTTATATTTATTTCACAAATCAGTGTGAAATGTGTTGTCTCCTTTAATGTTTTCTAACCCGTAAAATTACACTGATCTGACAGAATAAGCTAGTTAACCCTGATCTCGGTTGTCCGAACTCAGTGGTAGAGCATATTTCATGTGTTCGGCAATCCCGAGTTCGATTCCCGCCTCAGGCTTTCGTTATTCGATCCCGTGGTGCTGGTAAAAATCTCAATCCCGCAAGACTAACCAATTATTAAACAGTATTCGACGTCTCGGACAGAAAATATAAAATAATATCGGTTGAAAACATGATCTTCCACAACCGAATATTAGAAAACCTGCTTTTGATGTCGACGAGATAAGATGTTATCATCAACAAGTCAATTATCTTCCGATTCCTCCACTCTAATTAATCATATTACCATAATGCCTCATCTTGGTAATTACCTTACCTAAATGTAAATGTAATGCTGTCTGTGTCCTTCGGTACAGCACGGTAACCTCATCCTGATTCCACACAAAAACTATTCAAAATAATAATTACAGAGTTCAAATAGAATTATAACCCTAGTCTCTATTGACCGGTGCCACTCTACGCGAAACTAAATCGTGTTAAAAGTACATTATTTCCAGACTCTGGGTTCTGGTGCGGATGTAAATTGCACGCATACCGCATGAGGGCGCCCCCTAACCAAGTGAGATTCGGCTGGCTACGTCCGCGTAAATAGCCAATGCAGGTGCTCTCGCTATATCGCATTTCCGCGAATTTGACCACTGACCCATTCGGACACCGCCGCGCGCAGCTGTGTTGATCTGGGAATTGAAAAGTCAACGGAATTGAAAAGTCACCCCGATAGAGAGAATCGCGGACGAGCGCGCGATCAACCTGACGACGACACATTCATATATTTACGGCCTGTTCCTGTGTCAACCATAATGGTGGACGTTTGAAATCTATAGGACGGCGTGGGCGGGGGGAGGGGAGAGAAGGCATGGGTTGGGGGTTGCGGTTGGCAGTTGGCCAAGCGGATTAGGAGGGAAGGGGGGGAATCCCGTCCGTATGTTCAGGTATCGGCGTGCACACTGCACTTTAATGCATTCTGATGTCCAAATAAAATCGTGTGTCAATATTGGGCATGGCTTATCTGCTCTATTCGTTCAATATATGCACATGGTATATGTCTTAAGCAAGTACGTGTATGGGTTAGTGGAAAACTTTTTTTTTGAAGTTTTTTAAATAATTATAATATTTGGGTTGCCCATCGTGTTTTTCAAAAAACATAATTACAACATTTAACATACATGTATACATTAAAGACATACATGTGCAGGCATACTCCTGAACAATCGAAAAATAGCAGCATATATTTGTCCAATTATATAAAAACGCAACAAACCACAAGAATGGGTCTTAACTTCGATTGTGCAAAGATATATAATTTCTAACTAGTCGCATCATCACATCGAACTAGTTCGTTACATTTCGGTTTCAATTAATATTCAGTTTTGTGTATTGAAAATGTATGTGGGAAAAGAAAAAAAGATGAGCGAAATATAGTTCAACTGTCTTTATGCCATCATGTAAAATGTATCATTTAATACTGTTGAAACTGCATTTTTTGCTTGAAAGCGTCACTAGCGACGCCAAACATTTAAAATTTAAACGCACAAACAATAACTTTATGAACAAGCAAACAGCCTTGAAGTTTATGGGGAGAGTCAAACGACCAGGAGTTAAAGACAAAAATGAAGTTCTATTTTAACAGACTGCCTTAGAAACTCAGTAAGACTGTTCCACTGCCTATGGGGATATCAGAATTGTAGTATTAATGAAATTTGCAATGTAGCTCATTTGCCAAATATTTCAACAATATATTGGCACCACAAGCGTTCATCCAATCAGCCAATAGTGAATTCGACATTTTTCTTCTGGTTTAGAACCCCTTCCCAACCCATTTCGTGCATTTGATGTTTCCTGGTACGAAAAAATCTCCCCCTTCCCTCTTCACGAAATGTTTCCAGTTCCTGGAAATGCATCCGCAGTGTCGGGATAGGTTTGCAGAATTTCTTGTGGATTATGCTAGTGGATATTTCTTATTTCTGGACGTCCTTTGTCCCTGCATCGAACGGTTTTTTTTGGCAAGAAGTTCATCTTTTCAACGAACTGGTTAGACCGCCCTACTTTATTGGAATTGTCTCCAAAAATAGAAAGAGTTCCTTAAAAGAAATGTTAACTCCTAGTAATATTTTGTGCATGCCATTTTAATATGTGTTCGCATCAACGTCGTTCCCTTCACCAGCATTGTTGCCACATGTATTTATTTTAGCGTAATTAACTTGTTGTGTACGTGTAATATGTCAGAGAAACGAATTCAGTCGTGTGCAAAATTGACATAATTATGCAGCGCCACTCTACTGATTGGATGGATGGCCAAATGATATTAATATTGCACAATTGTAGTTTTTGAGTAACATCCTCGTGGGACCTCCGATCCACACTAAAAATTTGACTGAAATTCAGTGGGTGACTCGAATGCGAATTACGAATACGTTTACCGTCTTTCAACAGACTCTCAATAATAATTCAGATACCCGATTGTTTGTGAAAGACGTGAAGCTTACTGAACTGACCGTGATTATAACAGCGGGTATCTGAACTTCTAAAGGCTGGAGTCAGGAGATTTCTACTATTTTTGTCTTTCGTCCGGTGCTGTTCTGGAGCCACCGTGTAATATCTCCTGTGAGATTCAGGAAGGATTATCAGTAATCTTTCAGACTTTTCATTCGTATTTTTTCATTCGTAATTTTCTGAGACAAGAATTTTTCATCTATTTGTAAAACTCTATACCCCTGGTGTTGCAATGGCAAAATGTAATGGTCACAATTTCATCAGTCAGGATCGAATAAACGAGAACCCTCACTGGGAACCGAACTCGAGACCGTCGCACCGCAGCTGGGTGCAATACCGACTGAGCTACGACGAGTACAGAAAAGTGTTCCAAATTTCCCGTATTTTTACTCTGCACGTGTTTAACAGGGAACTCCGAAAACCTTTATCCAAGTTCAACGGAGCTAGTCTCAGGAGGTTGAATAATCCCACACATGCGCGCGATAACAATATATTCGGGATTATTCGTGACAGGAGCGACAGAGCTATACTCTCTCACCCCACCACTCCCCCTCTCTCTTGCCTTCTTCATTATCTGTACGGACGTCTTCCTATAAAGATTTTTTCCTTCTTCATTTTCTTCCATTAATCGGCGTCGCGTCAGTTTGGTCGGGCCAAGTTCTTCGCGTCTCCACTCGCCCTCCTGCCACCCATAAGCTATACGAACAGTCCCGTTGGCGTCTCGGTCTCTTTGTCTCTCTCGCCCTCTGAAGAGTCCTTCAGCGACAGAGTTCTGTCATTGGGGGTAAGGAAAATTTGACAACTTTCAAAGGAAAATTCCACCTCGTTGCCATAGCAACACGATGGCTACAGAATTTCCTGTAATTAAAAAAAAGGTTTCCACGCATAATTCCCCCGAATCAACGATTTTTCCCCATATCATGTTTCAGTTTTCAATTACTTAAACAAGGAGGAGTTTAAAACGCGAATTACACAATTATACCATGAGTGATTCCAAGCATGTCCATTAACAATATTCGTGACGCAGATCAATATATAGTTACCAAATGTCGACTGGAATGAAAAATGACTAATTTGCCTTAAGTAAAGATTCGAATGACCTAAGCGCCAACTCTAACTCGTCCAGGCTTTAGTTTTATTTGGCATTCATCTCGGCGTGATCCCGTACTTTAGTTTTATCGGTATAAACCATCGAAACCACTAAGCGCTAGATTTTATTTGTAACTCGTTGAAATCATCTTTGGAATTGACAAAATAGATTTTCAAAACGTTTGCGAGTGTAACATATTAGCCGAGTAGACAGTGAGGAGCTACGTATTCCAATAAGATTCTCGCTTCGATTGACTATGCAAGATAGTTTAAAAAGATATTAATTTCCAACGATAGGTTCTCTCGCTCGCTCGGAATGTCTGAACTCCTTCCACTAGTTCATGATTGAGGTGCTCTCTTCCGTCTCGCTAGCTCCTTAGCCTTCGTTCCTCCTCGTCTCCACTTATCGGCCCACATGACTCTATTCTTAAGAGTAATTAATGTTAGCTTAACTTTTTTTTCTTGGGTCTCCACCGCTCAACTATCGCTGCTGTAGCGTGCCTTCGTCTCCTTTCTCTCTCTCTCTCGCTCTCTTTTTCCATTCTTTTCTCTTTCTCTTTCGCTCCAATCGCGATCGTCGTTCTCAATGCAATCCTCCGAGTCTCCCGTTAGATCGACGAGCGAAATGATATGTGGGGGTCGTTCATAAACGCCTGATTCTACATCAGTGCTGCATGTCACACTGTAATACTTTCTGTCACCTTTTCGATAGCATTTCTTCAATCGAACGGTGTCCAAAGTTATCCATTGACTTTTAGCGGTGCGACCACTGTTACCATGAGTCATGTTTTTTTACATGACTCATTTTACATGTTGGTGATTGCTAGTACCAAGTTACAACTTTGTGTCCAATTTGCACTTTTTTGGGATGAAATAATGACTACTTATTGGTAGTCTTCGGTAGCTTGCAATTCTAAATAAATTATTTTATTTTATTAAAATATTAATAAATATACATAAATGAGTGCTGGGCATGTCCGTGTTAAGGCGATTCATGTGATCGGTTGTGTCTTTCAATTTTTTACGTTTTATTTTATTGCCGCTGCTGGTGGCAGTTTTATGAGTGGTCATATGGATCACATATTATATTTGCATGTTTGCCAAGCCAATCACCTTAATACATACTTCAGAGTCGAATCTGAAAAGACAAGGATTGTATATAGGCTGGGAGCGGTGGCGCGTTCATGTAATCCCGCTGCTGGGAAGCGTACTAACCGATGGCTCATGAGACAACGGTCCCGGGTTCGATTCCCGGCACAGGCTTTCGTTTATTCGTTAGCCTGTGGTACTGGCGTCACACCTGAGCTTCCATTAGGGAGTCCAGAGCTTAGGGGTGGATCCTGCAGTCTGGCTATTCCAGC
>JAUJYS010005063.1:0-11353 GCA_033995665.1 Melogona broelemanni
AGACCAATTATTTAATTTATAAAAAAAAAAGTAATTTCACGTGGATAGGAGAGGGCGAAGGGAGGGGTCCGATTTTGGACGGAAGACGGGAAGGGAGGAGGAGGAGGAGAGAGTGGTGGCGAGACAATTGGCATGATCGGCCCGCCACAGCCTCGTATCACCAGCTGAGAGCTCCCAGCAGTAAGCAAGCCGCATGCTGTAACAATACACACGAAGAGATAGAGAGAGCGAGAAAGACCTTGAGAATCTCGGCCCTCTGGCGGACCATCGTTTATTATTTCTCGGCTGTTTTTGTTTGGTGGCGCGCCGGAGACCAATTATTTAATTTATAAAAAAAAAAGTAATTTCACGTGGATAGGAGAGGGCGAAGGGAGGGGTCCGATTTTGATGACACGGCGGGCGCCATTTCTACGAGGCCAAGTTACAACCAACGTCATCCTGTCCTTCTAGCCCCGGGGGGAGTCAATTTCACTACCCGGGACTCACTATCATTCGTCCGAAAAATTGCGAAAGTCTCGGTCGGGAAATGAAACCGCGATGGGTTCCGCGAAACGCGAAATCCTGATGGAAAAACGCGAAAGAAAAGTGTTGGGTTCGTTGCTTTTGAAAAGGAACTGGTTCCAGCTCCTTCGCTGAAAAAAGGAACCAGTACCAGTTCCAGTTCCTACATAAATTAAAAGGAACCTGGGCGTTCTTAGTTCCTTTTCAAACGGAATCTGGAACTTTCAATTCTTTCGATTAAAAAGATTGTTATAATTCCATGCCATCATAACGTTGTGTTTTAAGATAAATAAAGATTCCCATGCCATCTTTATTTTCTTTTCGACATACGGGGGACCACATGGACATTTTCGAGAACAGATGAAATGGCCAATTGCCGATTTGTCGACACACTATGGAAAATTATACTCTTAGAAAATAGAAGGCTCTGTCAAAATGAACCCTTTTGATACAGAAAATGAACCACCGTTCCAGTTTCTCAAATAAAGGAACCAGTTCCCGTTCCTCAAAAGTTAAAAGTACGTACTATGACGTAAGTTTTGTGCGTACCGATGGCTCAGTGGGTATGGCAACATCCTACGGAGCGGACGGACCAGAGTTCGATTCCTGGCGCAGACTCTCGTTTCTTCGACGAGCCTAGGGTACTGGCGTCACACCAGAGCTTCAGTTAGGGGTGGGGCTTACACCGAGCTTAGGGGTGGATCCTGCAGCCTGGCTATTCCAGCTGACATTCCCCTTCCCTTCCCTTCCCTGCCCCTCCCATATCGCCAAAGCGACACGAGAGGTAGTAAACCTGTAGTGATTAGCACAACAGTGATTTAAAAAAAAGGAAACGTTAGACGTTCCCAAGTTTCTCGAAAAAGGAACCAGTTCCTAGGAAAGGAACTTTTCCGTTCCGTTCCTACCCAACACTACCTAAAGGCATCCGTAATTCCACACAATCATCACAATGTCGGAAGCGACGATCGTGTATGCGAGTGTAGTCGTGTGCCCACAGTCGATACAAATGCATCGGGAACGGCATAGACGCCGAATTCGTGACAAAAACACGTACAAGCTTTTCATACACCGTGATTCACAAGTTTACGAATCCCCCGCCAAAGTATTTAAAGTTTTTAAATTCAAATTTTCCGCTACGAATTTTGCATTTTAGAGGTGGCGCTGCGTTAGAGCAACTGGCGCGCACTGCATCGTCTGCTCTCTGCTGCAAACAATTGCGTTCACAGAGGAAGACAAAATTGCCATCAAATATATGCGACAAAATAACAGCAATGGTACGAAAATGCTGCTCTAAATAGCTCAAAGGTACGCAAATATTTACACCATATTGGTGGTGCTAAATTTCATAGCAATCCGATCATTATTGGACCTACGGCGGAGGGGGTTCATAAACTTATGAATCACGGTGTACGCAGCGCGAGCTTTATCTATTTATCAATTCGGTGAGATGAGGTGAGGAGGGAGGGGGTGGTTGAGCTACGACGAGTCTCCACCCATTTCAATGAATCGTCCTCGCGTTCGTAATGACCCAAATCCCGCTTTTGTTCGCGGCGCGCACACAAAAATTGACCTTCAACGTTCGTCGTCGACGTGAGCCGCGTCGGCAGAATACACCGGGTGCACATTGAAATCGCGACTATATATAAAGACGGGGCGCGCGCGCACGCGAACATAAATAAATTACGCGACGCCCCTCCCGTGCACGTGCACCTGGGTGGCGTATGTCATTCGGAAGGTGCTGGCTGGGCACGAGCTATTGGCGGTCACGACGCTATCACAACGCGACCCACCTATCAGCTGTTCTATGAGACACGGGCAGACCAGATCAAGTGCGTTGTTGTACGAAATGAAATATTCGAATAAATATATATTTTTTTTTACTTTCTGATCGCTGTAGTGAATATCACTTCAGTAGGTTAAGAATAAGTGCTTAGCCAAAATATAGGAAGTTACAAGAGAGCCCACACTTTGCGCTTACAATAATGCATTGTGTACAGTGTTGGGTAGGAACCGAACGGAAAGTTCCCGTTCCTAGGAACTGGTTCCTGTTTTGAGGAACGGAGGAACGCTTAGGTTCCTTTTTATTTTTGAGGAACGGGAACGGGAACTAGTTCCTTTTTTCATCGGAGGAACGGGAACGGGAACTGGTTCCTTTTCAAAAGGAACGAACCCAACACAGTGTAGGGTAGGAACGGAACAAAAAGTTCCCGTTCCTAGGAACTGGTTCCTTTTTTGAGGAACGGAGGAACGCCTAGGTTCATTTTTATTTTTGAAATAAAAAATCCGGGAAAAAGTAAAAGTTCCGGGAACGGGAACTGGTTCCTTTTTTAATCGGAGGAACGGGAACAGGAACTGGTTCCTTTTCAAAAGAACGGAACCCAACACTGATTGTGTATATGCCGACTGTGCTACAATGTGTCGTACATTACCACAAATTCAAAGTACAATGTCAGAATATGTCTAATAGCAATTAAAACTAAACTAGGTTTAAAAACAACTTTTTAATAGCAGTTGTTCAGGCTTTACTTTATAAATTAAATCATTTTGGTGCAAACATAACACGCAAGATATAAAGAATTTCAAACGTCCATGTATGGTTTTGTCAGTGCCCGATTTGCCGAAAAAGGGGAGGGGGAGGAACAAATCTGACCCAAATTTTGATAATAATTTTTACCATCTAGATATCTAGATGGAACATTTAAAGGCATAAAATCATTTCCTCGTTTTCAACATGGTTGACGTTACTTCCACGAAATTCAGCTTTGAATCGCCCCACCACTCCACCCAGCAAACAGATACAGAGCGCATGCAACGTTGAAGGCCAACAATCACGGGGGACAAGCACCCTTTTGCCCGGCGAAAGCAGCGCCCAAGCGCGGCATTCGATAATCGCGCTTTTTCCCCGCTCAACAGTTGTTGGTGAATGAAGCCAACCCACGGCCCGCCAGAAAGCGGTGGGCGTCAAGAACCGTAGTCTCAACCCACGCAACTAAACAAAGACGAGACTTTTCCCCCCCCCCCGGGGATTTTTCGATAAAGTCACGTCAATAGGGAAAATCCTGAAGGGCGAAGCACTATTTACATTTGCGATGAGCAAGACTGGTCAATAGTTTTTTTGGTGATTGGTTGATTCATTTTATCGTACAGTACATATATTTGGAGTCGAGCCAACTCATCGTTTCACTGAAGTGATATCATGACTCAAAAAAATAAAATTAGTCTTTCGACTTGACATGTATAAGCTGTGGATTCATCGTTCATTGGGATATGGTGTCAGAAATGGTTAAATACATAACCGATAAGGTGCGATCTAGTTGTCGGAAAGTAGAACACCATCGTCATTGACATTTCATCTAGTACAAAGCTGATACCCCGCGACAGAAGGATAGCGCTTCTAGAGCACGAACCCATATCACTTTCGCTGAAACTGACACTTTCTAGAGCTGGCACAGACATACCATATTTTATTAGTTTAAACACAAGAAACCTTACCTGCGGAGAAATCGTAGACAGTTCTCGACAATCCGTGTCCATTCCCGCTAAATTCCATGACTGTGTTTTTTTTTTGTTGGTAGCACTGGGAGTCACTAAACCTTGGAACTATATTTAACCCTCGTGCAGATATAAAATTCCGTGTGTGGGTTGTCTCTTCGAGCTTTACGCGTACGGCGCGGCATAAACAGTCGCTAGCTCGGATCCTTTGTGTCGCGGCGGACTCGCGGCCATATTGATGTGAGTGCGCGCGGAACATCCGGGCACGAACCGCGGCGGGATTCGCGCGCGGCCACACCCAGGTACGGGACACACCTACTCGGGCGTCGCTATGGCAACGGTATCGCCGATATCGGCGAGCGACCGCGCCATCAGCGCCACACGGTGAGCGCATCGGGAAACAAGGAACGGGAAAGGAAGCTTGCGAAATGCACGTAGTTAGAAACGTGAAAATTTTAGCATTCGTTAACGTGTAGAAGGGCAATACAGCCAGGGGTGGACAGGCCCGTTAGCGAATTTCCGACTGGGCCCTCTCCTGTCGAGTCTGACGTGGAAATTCTGAACAAAATTGAAGTGTGAATCTCGTTTTACACTACATGTACTTTGTGGATATGTGTTTTTCAGGTGTTTTTTTTACAACTATTAAAAAGTTCGCGCTGCGCGCGTTTATTTCCTTTCAAATTGGCGATGCATTAAAAAAAATAAAATTAATCGCGTAATGGCGCGTGCTCTTACCTTACCAATAGGTGTTACAGTTTTTTAAAAAATAGTGGCGCGGCGTGAACTTTTTTCTTACTTAAAGGTGTAGCATTTAAAACAAAACAAAAAACATTACATATTACATTTTTTTTTTCGTTTCTTGCAATTTAATTTTTTTTTCTTTTCTTTTTGTGGGGAAATTCCTCTCAGTGAGTGAGATTCTGTACCCTTCGTGTTGCTGTTGCAATATGTGAAGGGCACATTTTCACCAGTAACCTAAGATCGAATAAACGATAGTCTTGGCCGGGAATCGAACTTGGGACCACCCGCTCAGTAGGATGTTGCCATTCCCACTAGCAATTTTTTGAAAAACTTGTCAAAATGCCTACTACGCTTTTTGAAAATTCCTCCTACACTTTTTCAAAATATAACAAAGGTTAGAGGATTGCATGAATAATACTAGATAATTTGGCACATGTTGCGAATACGTTTATAAAATCGCTCTAATAGGTGCCCCTATTAGAGCGATTTTATAAACATATTCACGTTTTAAAAAATTATTTTCGTGTATCATCCCAATGGTCACGTATCATCCCGTAGATATGACAAGGAAATACCGACTGTGTGCCATTTGTGTACATTTGCTACATGTGTGGACCAACCTTTAGAGTATGCACTCACAACAAAGTTCTTTTTTTTTAACCTTAATTCACTCTGGCGCAAGTTACAACGGCTGCACTCGCTTCGGCATACCTGGCAGAACGCAAGCACGCGCCTACACGCGCGTCGATGCTCGCTCATCACTAGGTTCGGCACATGAGAAACTAAAATGAGAGATCCACCTTCCACACAATCCATAACGTTCGGCAGATGAGTTGCGGGGCCAATGACCTCGGGACACACTTTCCAGACGAGGAGTGGGCGTTAAGGTATGGAAGGCGATCGTAGTCAAGGACCGATACCTTGTCTTGGCACTATTGCCAAGAGGAGGGGGGGGGGAGGATGCATTGAAAACAGGGGAAGATATTTGACGTTTGACGGGTATTGCATGAACGCTAAAATTTAGATGGCCCTGTAGTATCGATGTAAATCTGAGATAGTCAGAACTCAATAAACGGCTAATGTCCAGACGTCCCACATGAGCGACCTGAAAATACGGTATCGAGTGGGCCACGTAGCGAAAGTCAGTCTCACCTGATTAGTCACTTCATGTTATATTTTTGGTTAGGCAAGTTAGGCTCGCTACGCGCCCCACTCGATACCGTATTTTCAGGTCGCTCTTGTGGGTCGTCTGGACATTTACCCAATAAACTTTAATTATGGGTTCCCTTATTTTCTTATTATCCCTTATTTTCTTATTATCCCTTATTTTCTTATTACCCCTTATTTTCTTATTATCCCTTATTTTCTTATTATCCTTTATTTTCTTATTATCCCGTATTTTCTTATTGTCTTTTTTATCTTTTATCTCTTATCTTTTTTATCTTTTATCCTATTTTCTTATTATCCCTTATTATCCCCTTTTAGGTAGGCCTCAAATAAACGCGCCATTTCGACGCCATTTTGTTTTCAAAAATTCATGAAAAAATTAATTCAGAAAGTTTAAATGTGTGCTTTTTACCGTGACAAAAATCTTAAGTGTGTTATTACGTGCTCAATTTATTTCAGTCAATCAAAATCGTTACCATCAGCATGAAGCAACCATCTGTAGGTCCTGCAAATGTATTTTTTTCGAAGGAACTTAGGAACGCTGAGGTTCCTTTTAATTTGTGAGGAACGGCAACTGGAACTGGTTCCTTTTCAAAAGGATGGAACCCAACCCATCCGGCGCCATCCCCCA
Organism: Melogona broelemanni; assembly: GCA_033995665.1. Taxonomy (NCBI): domain Eukaryota; kingdom Metazoa; phylum Arthropoda; class Diplopoda; order Chordeumatida; family Chordeumatidae; genus Melogona; species Melogona broelemanni. The sequence goes on from JAUJYS010005063.1 coordinate 6,533, forward strand.
ACCTACCTGCACGACCTAGAAGACGCCAGGGTGCGCCCCGCAACGGGAAATATCTTCCCCGGGGTAACTGGCACTACGGAGCGTTTAGAAGAGGGCGACGCGCTCAAAAAAAATCCACACCCGGCAGACCGGGCGAGCTGATGTCTCTCGATTAAATTAACACCTCACTCGTAACCGCTTCATCTGGCTAAAGTGGCCGCCACCCCACTCGATCTCGGGTCGGCGTTCCCTGGGTTCCCTGGGCAGGGACCAACCGTGGCGAGATCGAGTGTGAGCTGGTAAAACGATAAAAATAGACTTGCGCGCGCCAGCACACCTGTGGCATGTGCCACGTGTAGACCGACGTCGCTCGGCAATTATTTCGAATTTGGGACGACAAAACTATTAAATAAATTTGCGCGCGGCAAAAGTGACGCCGAAAATAATTTCAACACCACCGGTACAGGACATGAGCGGGCCTGTTCATCACCGACGGTAAGTAACCGTTTTTATCACCGCGCGTGTAACGCGAATCACTGGTGGCAGTTGGAGCGTCAGCACCTGCAAAAGGCCTGCCCTTGCAAACAATTTTTATTTTACGCAATGCGGTGCTGATTACGTCTACTATTTTTGTTTCTAGAGGTTCTAGTTGTCCAATATTATATTTTTTTTTTTGGTGGAAGGTATTTTTCGAATCATGCAAATAGAAGTATTATTTCTATTAAACAATAGTTGTTGCAATGGGTCAATAATACGGGATTTACGCGACATTAGAGCATTTGATCGGTAAATTTTTGCTTTACGCGCAACTTTTACGAACTTTTCAAGTGTCAAGTGACAGAGTTAGCGAAAACTTGCTTGGCAAGCTTATTTTGTTCCTTTTTGGCTCGCGATTGCTGGCGTCACAGATATCGAACAACGCTTTCCCAAGCAAAAGCCACAATGCTAAATCCCGTATAATGGTTCGAATTAATGGTAGTATTTGAGAATTATGTCCATTAATCCATAATTCATTAATTAAAAAATAGAATTACATAATTAAGCGAAGCGAATAAAATCTCAAAAATAACTTAACGCTAATTTTCGTCCATAAGTACAGAGTTGTTTCGCAATCTTGCTAACACCATATTTACAGACAAAATAATAATTTTTAAAAAAGTCAGGTCACCTAATCTAGAGGAGGCTATGTTTGAATATAAGAGTGTAATGAAATTGTACACTCATAATAACAGCAATGCAAGTGTACATACATGGTACATGGAGCAAACGTAATCATAATTCTGGTTGTCGGCTAAGCGAACGACAAAAATAAGACACCACATTTCACCAACAAACGTACAAAAGTAAAACGTGTTTCGCGAAAACTACCTTCGAAGCTAAATCGTATCGCATCAAGTTTTTTAAGCGCCGGAAATTCTAACACCTACACGAACATCTTATCCAGAACTCGGACGAAAGTTTTCACTTTTACTGTCGACAAAGTAATGTAATATTACGGGTATCTATTATTTTTGTCTGTCCTACTTTGGCCAAGTCATGCAGACAGGTGCTACTTAGGTAAAGGACGCTATGCTAGGGAAAGTGGAGGGCAACAAAAAAGAGGAAGACCGCGCACTAAATGGAAGGAGGGCGTCAGGAAGAGGCAGGATTCACAAATGATCAGCACCGACTCGACGGCATTACATTGTAAATTATATAATTAAAAGTAACATTAACAATAGCAGGCATGAGACAAAATAATCGAGAGCAAAAAAATAAAAACGCCAAAGATGTCAACAAAATTTTTGAAAAAAAAATTATTATTGTGATTTACCATAGTCAAATTTTGGCTTCAACGTATATATTTGTGATTAATTTCGCCAAGACCGGGATTCGAACCCAGATCAATCAAGGCTGAATCCGTGACAGATTAATGATCCGTCACCGAACCAACTTGAGTAACTATATATCTGCTCCGTCTATCGGTAATAACCGGGCGAAGCCGGGACGAAGGCTTAGCTCTATAAATCAGTACTTTCTTCAGCCTAAATTGCATTCATCCTGGGTCTTAGAAAAACACATCAGATTGCGGTGTGATCAAGATTCAGTTTCCGCATGGTCATATATCTACGTTTGCCATCAGCCTATACAGATCTATGCATGTTCTAAAAATAGAACAGGTTAATATGCGGATTTTTTTGGGATGGGCATCAGAGAGCCGCATTAGCAACACACGGGACTCCACCTCTTAAAAAAGAGGCGAGATCGCCTATAGACCGGTAAAGACAAGAGGAGGTGAACACTCGTGCGTGACTCACTCGAAGCCTCTCCGACGCAAATGCAGATTTATTACGGTAAATGCACAATGCGCTCCTGGCCAAGACCAAACCCTGTTTGCAACAGGTGTCAGACCAGTTCAAGGCGCGCATGTACCTGACCCCGCCTAGATAGATTAACCAGACGCAGAACATGGAAGATCATCCGGGACATCGCCGGATTAGAGATTATGAACGAACTGAGCGGGTCAAATCCGATGCTGGCAATAATTTAGAATTAACGGAAGGCGAAATTCAAAAATTATTCGTAGTTACTAATTCTACTTTATCGCATATGCAGTTAATTTTTTGGGTCATTAATCTTGAAACCTACATTTGATGAACTCCAAGAAAAAATGCAAATATTTTTCGTCATCACAAACATGTTTTTTATTTTTAATTTCGAGTCGAAGCATGATTACGTGTCTGTTCATAAACTGTCGAAAACGCAAAATATCTTAGCTTTATATTAATTTTTATTATGAATTTATTTTTATCTAATGATTTTCTGGTAATTTGGTTGGAAAAAAAAAACAACGTACGAGTCACAAAGCACATTTTTCTCATCATGAAAGGCCACTATGCGATTAAGTATTTGCAAACAATTGTCCAACAATTTCTCGCACAACAGCATCCACAACTTCAAATACCAAACTCGATAATTAATGTCTCCTTTGACCATGATAAAGTAAGAACGGCAACTTTTGATAAAAAGTTGGTCCAAATGTTGCCGTTAATTCATGGTCAAAAAAGACAATTATCGAGTCTTATTTTTATATCAATACTCTCATAGCGATTCGCAATACTACAACGGCTTCTATCTTCAAACTTTTAAATTTAGAACGCCAGCAACTTTGAAAAAAAAAAATTGATTTTGATAGAGTAAAACGTCAAGAAAATAAATTTTTATTTGAAATTTCATTCTACAACAAATCTCAACGAGATGTAAGCAAGATCACTGCTTCGCGAAAGTGATAACAACAACTTGGCTGAAATCAGGCTCAACCCAATAACGCAAAACCCGAATCAATACCGCCGCGCATAAAAGCAAAATTTTGGGTAGGGAGTTCAGAGCTTAGGGGTGGATCCTGCAGCCTGGCTATTCCAGCTGCCATTCCCCATCCCTTTCTTTCCCTGCCCCTCACATATCTCCACAGAGACACGAGGGTGCATTAATCCTGTAGTGCACTGAACACTACGGTGATTTAAAAAATAAATAATAAATAATTCGATGTCCGCACAATTTTCAGACGCGCCCCTTCAGAGAACAGAACTCGGCCCGACAGCAAATTTGAATACACAGACATTTAAGCGCACAAAGGCAGAGCACTAACCTGATAATTATGTTTGCATCTACGGTCTATAAAGGTGGGTGGGTGGTGGAGTGAGATTTGGAGGGGGTAAATACTGGTGCGAAAAGCAACAATAAAAATTTGGTACTCTTTTAACAGACAGCCGTTCTTACAGTTATAAAAAAAGCTTCTTGTGCAGCGAGCGTATGGACAAAGAAGGCGCCAAGACCGATCCGTATATGCGAGCCTGTGAATAGAACAAACGGTCAAATAAAGGCAGGTGGGCCTTAATATCTGCAATGAGTATGAGTAAGAGAAAAAAAAAAGCCGCCATACCCAGGCCATGTATAATCACCTCGCGAGGAACCGAATTAGTAGGCGTAAAAATCAAAATGTGTGTCTCAAAACAATTTTTTTGCCATCGCCTACTGTTGTTAACGATGTCGATGGGGTTGTTAACAAAATGTATTAAAAAAAAAGTTGAAATGATTTCCGAAGCATTTTAAAACAATAAAAAAATTGTTGTGCAGTATTAGGTTCTACAACCATTCCATTCATACCCTAACGTTCTTAGGTGCGTACTGCAAACCTAATTTATAATAGCGAAAAAATGTAATTGAATCCTTGACCAAATAAGGAGGGCTCCTTATTTGGTCAAGGATTCAATTACAATTTTTGGCTATTTACTACACACGGCTCCTACCTTCTTCATTTTTCGTCTAATTTATAACATGGTTTCAGATGCGCCAAGACAATGAGATCTTAACATATCAATCTAAATAAATGCTACGTAAATACTGCATCACTAAGTAAGTGATGCAGCCAGCACAAACTTAAGAACTTACTTTATGAATTATTATTATCGGCGGCTTCTAATCTGTTTTCGTTCGGTTAATGTTAAAGTTAAAGCGATCAATTTTTCGGCAACCTACAAACCCGGACCCCACACCTTACATAACTCACGCTGCATAATCTTGGTAATTAGCAAGAGGTAAAGCAGACCGACATATCTGGCCGGGCCGTTTTTAAACAACTGCCAAGTTATGCGTTTTGTTTCAAATATAGGTGGCAAAAAACAAGCTGGACCTATTTTGCTTTTCCTATGCGGCTAATTTATGACTAGTAGTTCAAGAGGTAATAAAAAGAGGGGTGCAAGCAGTGCAACTATGCTAAAAGTAAGGATCCTCGGTAGGGGTTGCTCGTTTCTGGTGTGTTCTACTGTACAGAAAACGTACCGGTATGGGATCAAACCTTTT
>JAUJYS010005064.1:0-11352 GCA_033995665.1 Melogona broelemanni
ATATAATTTACATTCACATGTTTTTTATATACTTTATTTTTAACTTCCGATGAACATTCGTAGCTGTTTATTTTGTTCTCATAAACTAGGTGGAAAGTGTTCGCGTAAAAGCGTTCGAGTAAATCACAAAAATAAATGCGTCATTTCTGAGATGTCCATTCTAAGAAACGGAAAACAATAACAATGACAACAGATGAAACTATGGTTACAGTAAATGTGGTCCATATGATCGCTTTATGTCAATATTATAACTTGTAATGTTAAAACTTGTAACTTGCTGTGTTATAACTAATTATATTGTATTGTTATTGTAATGTTTTGAAGCATTAAAAAATCACAACATAATTTTCACTGATCATTCATATATTAAATGTCCTCGTGTATCGTATACAAAGTGTACAGTACAGTACAAGCTGATATTCCTCGGAGATAGAAGTTACCATTAACGCATATATTAATTAATAAGTATACATGCCATCAACTCATTTCTCATGTCAGCACAAACTTTATACACGCCAGTTTGGAGATAATTTGCGTCAACTATGAAATTTGGTGAGACAAGCAAATATCCATTATTGGGGGGAAAGTTTGAAGTCTTGCCCACACTGAACACTAATTCCGAAATCGAAATTGACATCAGCGCGTTTGTCCAACAGCAAACGCGGTAGTACCTAAGTCTGCATCACCCTGTACGTGATGGTTTCCCATTGTCAACTACTGGGAGAGAGTAAAATAGGTGTATATATTAATTCGAGAAAAATAATAGCGCTTGGAAGGGAGAGAGAGAGGCGAAGAGGAAGCGAGGTTTTCGTGTACACCTATATGAGCTCACGCACGTGAATACAGTATATCGCGCCGGACAATAGGTAGGTAACGCGGGATCGCCTCATTCTGTTCAAATAGCCAGTTTAGAATTGGCTCGCAGGGACGCGCAACCTACCTCACCTGTATAGTGCGTAACCGCGCCACCTCCATTAGGCCTGCCAGGTAATATAGATTCCGAAGGGCGATTAATTCATGCAAACTCTATGCGCTTGCTGCATTATCATAGTCACCTCACGGAGGGTACATTTTTAGTTTGTATACGCAGGTAATCATAGAAAGCTATTTTATTAGATCTGCCCCAATTCATCTAAATTCTACATTTCAAATTGAATGTTACTTTCTTTTTCAATTTTTCGTTTTTAAAAAAAAATTAGGGCTTGGCAATTAAACGGAAATAACCTAAATTTCTGAATAGAATCACGTAATGGTTTTTAGCACAATCGATCCCCGACAATTTAGAAAATGATTAGCACTCGGGGCCCATTTACGTGATGAATCACTTGACCAACTTTAGTATCGGCGCGATAATGTTAATTTTCTTAATCAATTTTTTTTTTAACGTTTACAAAAAATAACACGCGAAACATTTCTAATTGCTGCGATTTGCCAATACGTGTGCTGCGGTGTTTGCCTTTTACTTAGCTTTTTCACCCGCCGGTCGACAGTTATATAAGAAACATTTTCTTTTGTTACTCGGAGCACAGAACGGAATAGTGGGCTGGACTGAATGAAGGCGAACCACGGCCTCCGGAGTGAGGAATTTCGTGAAGCGACGTGCTGCTGTTGGCGTCAGCCAGTGTGCCACGATTTTTGTGCGTAATGTTCACGACAAAAGGATTATAAGCGCATATCGGGCCTCCTCCAGGTATTTCGGTACGGTTATGCCGTCGGTCTCACGCGGTTTTTCGCGCTCATCTTTCGTGTATCTCCGCGGAGATGCGATTGCTGTGTTCGGCGGTGATGTCCTTCGTGCCGCGTGCGATGCGGGACAGTTAAACAAGTTTCGATTAACGGATTAACACGGAAACATCTGCTTTTGGTAAGTGTATCAATTAGTTACTCTTGGTGTCCGAATTAACGAGTCGAGGAAGCGTGATTCAGTTGTCAGCTTGGTGATTTGGTTGACAGAGCTACTTTTGTGGTCAAACGCAGCCCATGAAGATTTAAAATAAATATTTACAAGATAAATACTCTACAAATGAACAGGTATTAGCATGCAATGTCGAAAATGCTTTTCAACATTGATGCACTATAATACGTTTAATTACCAATATTTTTCTATGGAAAAGTCTAACACATATCGAATTGGTTTGTTTGTTTTATTAAAAGTTAAATTAAGTTTACTCGCATTTACAATATGAAAAATTACGCACGAAATTATAAAAAAAGTTATAACAAAAGTACATCGAAGTTGGAACCAGCTTTCAGTATCTGGGCTGAATGCCGATATATAATCGATGCTCGATTATTTTATAATGTATTCTACCTCATTTACAACGATTTACTTATGCTATATCAAATTACCCTTCCAACTGTTAATTGAGCTTTCCATCGATTCACCGCATGGATTAACAGCCGCCTCATGGAATCTTTTGTAATCCGATTATTATAGCAGAAAACGAGACAGTAACTTTATTTGAGTATGGCGAAGATATCACAAACTGAATTACCTTTTCGTTAACCGCGGTTGTAGTCATGGTAACGTGCTGCATCGGATAAGGTCGTTGGTAATTTTTTTTATTAATAAAATCTAGGTTCCAATCAGAGCATTAAACGATGTTCTATTTTTTTGTTACGCAATATAAATAGATGAGCAGCTACACGGTTATCTGATCCTCCTCATTCGTCTACTCGTGTACAGAGTAGGAATATATTTAGCCGTTTTACTTGTTTTACTGAATAGTAAAAATGATGGGCCAAAGATCACAGTCAGATACCCACTATCGGGTTCCCATTCTGCCGCGATCCAATTGCAGTCCGACCGCATTGTAGGCGAGTCCCTCTACTTTTAACCCGCGAGTCATGGATAACCACCCACTGATCGTGATGTTACTTGCGGCCGTTAAAAAAAATGACCTTTTCATAATTGGATACGTGATGATACCGGTCGGTGATCGTGAGAGCTGTTGTTCGGAAAATGGAAAATATGTTTCTGCCAATGGCGTGCTCGTACATCACAACAACCCTTTTCATTTTATGACATTTTACTCTTGCAACAATACAATGTGCTCGAGAATTCGGAGACCCTCTGTGGCTTCCCGCGTGAGATGGGAGACAATCATCAATGTATATTTATTTTTAAATAGTTCTCTCTGTTACCTATGATTTGATTGGCTTGTCGAATGAACAGATATAGCAAAATCATGAATTAAGCATTTTTTTTTAAATCACCGTAGTGCCTAGTGCACAACAGGATTACTACACCCTCGTGTCTCTATAGAAATATGTGAGGGGCAGCGATGGGAAGGGGAATGGCAGCTGATATAGCCAGGCTGCAGGATCCACCCATAAGCTCATCAGGGATGGCACTTGTACTGTGGCTCGTCGAATAAACGAAAGCCTCTGCCGGGAATCGAACCAGGAACCGTCCGCAAATATAAAGAGTATTTCTGTAAACTCAAAACAACTCTATCGAGGATAGTGTCAAAGGTTCACTACAGAATTTATACTTATTGCATTATGTGTATAAGTGACTGATAGTCACTATTTACATATATCATAATATGACTACCTAATATAATGAGCTATGAGATTGTAGCTATTCAAGCAAGAAATGTTTTAAATTACTTAATTTGTATCGAATTACCTTTTTTTGCGAAATGCATCTCCCCAAAAGCATGCTTTTGTATTTGATAACAGGAATACATTTTTAACAACGGCTAATTTTGAAAGTCTGCAAAGGTGATGTGTGAAGGGAAATGTGTGAAGGTTTCCGAAATATTGAATGGTTTTTTTCCCACACGTTTCACCAACTAATAATTATTATAATTTATGCCGGTATCCCACTTGCCATTCGAGTTCACGACTTCGAGTTCATCACTTTTTTGTTTCCCTTTCGTTCGCCCGTTTGGATATTTTTTTTTCGGCTACACTGTTTTTGTTTTGCCAGCACAAAAGCTGCCTCAAACAAAAAATAGTTCGCGGCGCGTATGGTGTTTTATGGTAATGACGTCCTTCCTTTTTAGAGTGTTATCGAGTTCAAGCAATTTTGTGCGCCTGCGGCCGACACACAAATAATCAGGAAATGTTTGGCAGTACAAAATCTGTATCTAGGCATATCGGGTTACATTGTACATTTTGATTTTTTCGACTGATGCCTTCACTCCTCTCCCAAAACATGATTGTTTTTAGTTAATTCCTTGGAATTACTTTTAACAAATTACACCGAACCATAAGACTTACAAATCTCCAATCAATTTTCTAATGCATTGGCGTTAGATTCATAAAATGGTATATTGGATCATTGTAGCTAGTGTGCCTATTTACGTTCAGATATCTGCGAATGCAGGTAACCGGTCACAGGAAGATGCGCGAGCTTACAAATACACGATGTTGTGAGCGGTGATGCGACCTCTGACATCTTTTCGATCTCCGCTATTTGCTGATGCTGCACCCCTCGACATAGATAACTTAGCATTTTTATACTATTTCGCATATATATTGAATGGCGCGCGTTGAACGGCCACAGCCTATTGATAAGCTACTAAAGAAAAAAAGCAAATGTGAATTTAGATACTATTTATTTTTATCTACAGGGTGTCTCGAATTAATGAACTTCATTATAATTGGAACTGCTATGGGTTGTTTTATTATCTTTTCGCTCGTATGTTAATAATCTCGTTTGAATTAATATGCTCTAGTATAATATATAATTTTTTTTACCAATTTCCACCTTAATACGTCGAAATTAGTATAATTAATTCATTATTGTAAGCGTATTATTACAATCCAAACTTGTGTATGCGTAGAAACATAGATGACACAAGATGTGTCATCTATGTTTGATTAACATTGTAACTCTGCTTGGATACGTCAAAATATCCATACAAATCGTTCGTATTATTACACATTTGCAATTTCACGAATAGACGATTGACGATGGCGATTCAATTATCAAAATAATATGACACAGTTATAATTTATTATTAATATTTTTCACATTGACAAAATGCATAAAATATGTGATACAAACTAAAATAATGTACCGGTACAAAAAATAAAACAATAGTACGATTCTACGTTGCGTACTCGAGACAATTTATTTGAGAATCTGATATTTTGACATTTAATTGTTTTCAAACTGTATATCGAATAAGGCTTATTCCTGAAGGATCTTAAAGTTGATGAATTGTTCGAAGTTTGCTTCTGAAAACGAGTCTAGTTCCATTCCTGAATCCGGTGTGCGAGCTCATATTGCGCGACTGAGGGCAGTGTACCCTATTGAGATAATTGACATTATTAAAGCGACGTCTTTATCAATCTTGTGCTATTGTCTACTGCAGAGCAGCGTGGTTGAGACTTTGTAAGTGGCATGCTGGCAATATGCCGCTTGAGAAATCTTCCAGCGCAGTGCTGCGTGGAGATATGGAATCGCGGTAAATCATCATGACGCAATTTATTAGGTGTAATTATCTCATTGTTACCATCAATGAAATCAATAGCAACGAACTTTCAGTGAGCCAAAGGGCCAGTGAGCCGTCGACCTTTGATTGTTTTTACGACTTATGCTGAATATTTATAGTTATGCGACCGATCTTAACTTCGTTAAATATGAATTTTCTGAATAATAATTGAAAATGATGATTCTTCTAAACATATTGAACAATTATGATACATAGTATCATATTACGGGAAAATTGTTTCGAATTTATTGACTTCCCTGGGTTCAAGTAAAAAGAAAATTGCGTTCTAAAAACTAATATGTATACGATTAATTTATTGATAGTGTCTTCAGCACCGCATAGGATTTAACTAACAAATTAACTTATAACGGTATAACTAACTATATTAATGATAACTTAAAACTGTATATTCGTTTGACTTCGAATTCACATTTGTCAAATGAAATTTCATGAATGAGGCGCATTGTAATCGTGAAAAAGGTATGCAATATTATTACAGTGAAAAAATCGACATTACAAAAAAACAATAAAAATAAGCTTTTGAAGTATCACAATTTAAAACGTTTTCTTGGCCAAGCATGCTACAATTACTATGTACAGTATGTTATAAACCCAATGCATATGATGCTTGATGATTATACAAGTACGTGATCGTATGTTGTTGTAGTCCATCGTGCAAATTTTTTCTTAGCTATATGCAATTATTTACATAAGGCTAGCACACCATGCACTCGTTCATCTTTTTATTCAGTAGTCGTTTTTATAGGATGAAGTTCAAATGCTCGTCTATTTCTCAGGTACATTGTCTAGAGTACGCAGCATAGATTCCCTATGTTTTTTTTTATTTTTTTTTGTTTCAATTTCCGTGTATTCCTTTTGTTTGCATCACATATTTTATGTATGTGGTCAAGGTGAAAGGCCAAGAAGCCAACAGTTGGAACTATGGCAAATGTAAAAGCGCATTATAGTCTAGTCGTGAGAGGTTCGCCAGTGTGACAATGTGATAGAAATGGTATTGTTTAAGGTCTTCGGTCAGCCGGTTGTTCTGTCTGTGGTCATCTTTTTATTTGGATGAAACCGTAACCTTGACACAGTAATGCTAGAGAAAGCTTTGGTAGGCAATACGGTGATATACGTTTTGTTTTGAGGATGTGTTCCTATGATCTCATTACTAAATTTACTAGTATTAAATATTACACTTCTTTGTAGTGACTGAATCTAATGTTTTAGCATAACGAAAGTAACTTATTTCCACGATGTTATTAAGTACAAGACGTTTCACGTTTCGCTCTTCTTACCAGATTTCCCATGGAGAATAAAGACGGCCATGGGCATCGGGATTACCTTTTTAAAATGTCTCGTCCTACTTGCTTTCCTCATTCGGCCATCGCTAACACGTGAGTTTTCCTCCAGTCGCTATTCTTGTATGTCAAGGTCGAACGCTTTGAAAAAGTTATTCTATATTTCGCAAACCAGGCGACAGCGGCTAGATAAATTGTATTTCTATTCCGCTTGCTTTGTATTAAATTTCATTGGACGCTAGCCAGCTAAATAATTTTATTTTAATATATGCTTCCTGCAAATTAAATTCTTATTGTTTGGTACAGAACGTTTAACTATGAGACTCAACTTTAGCGTTGTTGGTAACCCTTTGGATGCCAATTTCGATTGAACATAATATTTTATAAATTCGATATTATTTCAGTTTGTGAAGTTGGTACAGGAGAAGGAGTGATTATTTTAGATATCGAAGAAAGTTTTCAAAATGGTAAGTTGTTTTTTAAGTCCTATGGTTGAAAAATAAGAAGTGTGCGTGTGTGATATTAATAAATAAACATTTATTTTACTTGCCCGAATATTCTTGATATACAGTATTATGGATTCACAAACACAAGATTCGGAAAACTGTTCAAATTTGCATTTGCCCACTAGGTTTCTGCTGACTCTAATTAATATGCTATTTACCAATTTTGTCTGTATTCATGTTTAGAAACAACTCAAAAAACATATCCAGCTACACTGCCCATCAAGGGAACCTTGTCGGAAATTGAATTATCGATCATCGCTGATTCGGAAAACATATTCAAATTGGACGGAAAACAGTTAAAATTGATGAGGCCTCTGGATAGAGACGTAATGTATTATTTAAAACTCATTTTAGCCTGAATATCCTTGATACAGTCATACTTGAACATATGAGAATTTTCTCACTTTGAAAGAATCTTTGTATAGTAGCATTAGTGTTGTCAACAGTCAGTAATTTCATGATGTGACTAGTCTCTTTTGATTACTACATCTCTACTACTATCAATGGAAATGACCAGATTTTATTCGATTTTCAACAATTCTGTTCCATCATAAAAATTCCCCGTTTAATTAAAGTAACGATTACATGTTGAGGATTAACTAATAACGACTATCCTGGCTTAGCCAAACATCCATTGACTTAATGATTCCTTTGGTTAATGTGCGCCAAATACAATTGCAATTTAAATAGAACAACGCGGTTCACTCTGTTGATGAAAACGCCCCCCTTTTGGCACCGAAATTCCGCACCGGAATCTTGTCCTACTTGGCTTTGGAATTTAACTTTTTATCAGCTCAGGCGAAACGAAAATAAAAGCGCTGCTAATGTCGCTTTTGTAAAATGTATATCGTATTTGTTCACAAATGAGTGAGGCAAAAGTTCACTTCCTGTTATTGAAAGTGCCTCGGATTGACGGCGCAAAATTCCTTTGGGTTAGATAAAAGCGCCATAAATCTATTCATCCGTTTTTTTAAATGTGATTTGTGGTTTTTCCATTTTATTCCAGCTCAAAGACATTTCATTCATTCAATTGCAAATTCGGTGCACCGTTAACGCGACTAAAGCTCAGGTAAGGGCACGGTTAAGACCAATTTCTAATGGGTTAAATGAAGGAGAAAAATATTTACGGAATAACTTTTATCGTTCTTGTCGAATACTCGATGAATGCATTCAATGCGAGTGAGGCTGCGCCGCGAACCATGAATTCCAAACAATGAGATTTAATGCGCGTTTGAGAGTGGCCCAGAGGCCTCGAAATGCAGCTCCACCTATCGTGCTTGGGTGACTCCACGTTCGGTGGATGAGTATTATCAGTTCGCCGAGTATAAATTATATTCGTTTAATATTGTTATCAATGAGCGAATAGATACGCTGTCGTTTTATGTCAACGCCTGTTGTTGACATACACCCTATCCGGAAATATTCTGAATGAAGTCGTCGCCACCAGTGTTGCTTTGACGATTGGGTGCTACCGTGGCTAATTAACTCCCAAATGGTTGAAAGACTATATAAATGGTCTTGAATTTTTTTTTTAATTAAAATAAATTGATTGCATATATTTACAAGTGAATTTGAATTACATTATCATATTTATTGAAAATTCTTTTACAAATTCAAATTATAATTAATAATGACGCTTATTTTTATGTTTAATTTTATAGAGAACAATACCTGTAACAGTGAGGGTAATCGACATCAATGACAATGCACCAAAATTTATAAACGTTCCTTACGAAATTTCTGTATCTGAGGTAAGTCACTTGTTTACTACCTTTAGGCATTCTGTGTGATAAGTTAAAGGAAACCAGTTTGTGCTCGTTATCATTTGTGTGGATTAATTTTTGAAAACCATGAAAATTTGCTACGAAACCCCAAAATGAGCGCTCGTGGTTTATAACAAAAGTTTGCCAAAATTGTTTACCCCAGATTCCATTCATCGTTACATTTTTTGCGCTTGCTGAGCTATTGTTAGTTGGGTTGATCCATTTAAAAAAGTTGCTGTGTCATTGGCTGGGTCAGTAGTGGCGTCCAAAGTCAAGCTGCTTCGTGCCTATCTGCGTGCGAAAATTAAATTTGGTACTGAGCGCTTTTCGTCATTATGTAACAGTTCTTAAGCATACAGTAAGCGCGAGTTTCTTTTAAGGGTATCCAATAGACCAGCAAAAAGGAAACGCCAAACGTCTTGAGGGTATTATTACTGTACTATGGTCTGCCTGGATGTGCATTCAAAATCGAAGTTGAATGCTTGGGTGTTTTTTCACAAGCCCGCAGTGGGTTGACTCAGTTACAAAAGGTTTTGAAAATGTGCTTACTAATTCTATACTCGTACAATAATACTTCTGCAATGTAAATAGTCATGCTGGTATATGGCCGTAAAGTAAAACTGACTGGAAGCGACATTGAACTAAATCGAATTTCCCTTCTCTCCCCTACTCTCAATTATAGCATTTTCACTATTCACGCATCCGCTCTAATAAAAACATTCCATTCTCTTTTTTTTCACTCCTCTCCTGTTTTTGGCGCCAATTTTTTCTCCTGTTCTATCATCGCGTGTGCACCGCGACGAGAGTAGCTGGCTCCGATCGGCACCACCGTGTTTCGTGAACTGCAGGCCATCGATGACGACAGCAGCGTCAACAGTCTGATCGAATATTTCATTGTTCCGGGAAACGGAAGCGAGGTAGGCGAAAGCGTAGCGAAATAACACAAAAATCAGGAAAGTTACTATTTTTGCGCATTTCGCAAGGCTGGTGACCTCTGCGTGAGTCTGTTATTTCTAACAGATGATACAGACTACTGCATTTAACAAACCTTGTCTTGCTTCAGAAAATAATACTCTATGTGCAAAAGAGACAAATGGAATAAGAGCATTTGTCGTAATCGTAAAACAATTAATGTATTATTTGGTTCAAGGCTTGCAGAAAAAAATCGATCAATTGGTTATTTTTTATCTCAAATTTATTGCTACTATTTACCCGTATAGGAGATTCTGGCTTATTTGATGATTTTGTTGTGAAAGTATTTATAGTGGATTAGCATATAAGCAATTAATTTATTTTGTTGAAAAAAACTACTTATGTATTTGATCTAAATCAAGACGGCCATTTTTTCAATGAGTTAATAAAGCAAAGCCGCGGACATTTTTTTTGGATATTACCCTTTCTCTGCAACGATTATTTTTATTCGTTTCAGTACGATGGTTACGACACGTTTGAAATCAATCTGCCATATCAGGGATATATCACGACTCGTCAAAATCTGGACTATGAAAATGTCAGCCAGTTCGAAGTTAATGTTATCGCCGTTGTAAGTGACTTTGACTTTGAATTTACATGTGTTTTGATTTTTTATGTTGTTTCCGTTACACACAATTCTAAAATAATATATTTAGCAATATCATTAAAGCAATCACACCGAATTAATTTTACAACATTAGTCGAAGACTTCTGCTGTGCGTTTTATGAAGCATGTCGTATATTTCCTTCTAAAACACGCAGGATCGAGCCAGCAAGTTGAGTCATCGACTGTCATCAACCACGACGCTGACGGTTCATGTGCTGGACGCTGACGACCAGGATCCGGCATTCGTCTATGACGGATGTCACGTCGTGAGAGGCGTTTGCGTCAACCCTGAATACTCGGCAGATCTTATGAACGGAAAAGTGGTGAGCATTCGTTAATTCGAAAATCCGTTTGTAAAAGTTTCGCATAAGATATCGATTACCCATATTCTTCTGTGTAAAAGAATTTTAGCTTGTTAAAAATTTACGGTGATATTTTTTAAACAATTATTGTATAGTTGGGAGTTTTAAACATCAAGCCCAGTAGCATCCTGGCGGTCGACCAGGACAATCTAAACTATCCCATACTCTACTCTTTCGCCGGAGGTAGGCATTGTCATTTGTTTATTTTTTAATGTGTTGGTGGTGGGGGCTTGTAGGTTACGCCCACATCCGTTTCTGTCTACATTTTACTTCGTTCAATTACTGACGACAACAGTTGGGGTTGAATGATAAATTACTACCGTCTAGTTCGGTCCCTTATCCGCCACCTCGCTCCGAAAACTCGCTTCATCATCGCAGCATTCTGCACCCCGCG
>JAUJYS010005065.1:0-11351 GCA_033995665.1 Melogona broelemanni
CTTCTGCCGGGAATCGAACCCGGGACCACCCGTTTTGTAGTCTATGTCTATAGCCACTGTACCACGGGGGCCGCACAGGACGTAACCCTAGGGGACGTTGCTATCGCCTTGTTTCGTTCAATGATATGTAAAGATAGTGATCTTTACATATCTTTGGATATCTTAGTGATCTTTACATAGCAGGAACGTTCCGTCTAGCTCTGTGGGTAAGGCAACATACTCAAGAGAGACTGTCCCGGGTTCGAGTAATTTATGAATCAACTTTGTATTTTTAACCGCCTCTCTTTTTTCAACTTTCTCAGCAGCGGCTACCACTGTTAATGTAAGATGTTTTTTTTTAAGACGAACTACCAAATGGATCAAGACAACCGTATTCGCTGGACGAGTCCAAATGGCCTGACGTTTTGACAGCGTTACCTGGCATACGTTGATGACAAACCTGCATCAGTTGAAGGTAAGGTAGGTTGAGTGCGAACAGCCGATACATACCTGCTTAGCCTTGTAGATGTCCAATAAATGGATGGCGGCCGGAAAACAATTTTCGTGGTCAGCCATAACGTTGCACACTTCATAGTACATGGTCAGCTTGCTGCTCGCGCCGAGAAAACAAATGTTCGGAAAAAAATAGATGCTCATTCCTTAAGCCAATAGACGCGATATATCAAGAAATCTTTCTCTTAATTAAGAAACCA
The DNA here is from genome assembly GCA_033995665.1 of Melogona broelemanni. NCBI lineage: Eukaryota > Metazoa > Arthropoda > Diplopoda > Chordeumatida > Chordeumatidae > Melogona > Melogona broelemanni. Next base: position 693 of record JAUJYS010005065.1, read on the forward strand.
TGCGGTTACCTGAGAATGCGAGCTACATTCATAATGATGTCGGGATCGTCGGGAAATAAAATCAGTATACGACACAATTCCAGAATTGTTCCGGATGTGACAAATTCTTTCCGGTTAGAGCTGTTTTCCGCCAGATTGCGAAGACAGCCGGTTATCTTAAAAAAATGAAAAGTTAACTTTATTAGAATAAATGAAATATGGATATATGCGTGGTCATATTCTGGCCTCTTTCAAAAGGGGATAAAAAAGTAATACAATTAAAAGCCAAGTCTTGATTTTTAGTTGCATAAAAATCAAGACTTTGTTTATTTGCAAAAAAAATATATTTGATTAATGAAACGTATGAGCCCAGGCGATGCCGGGTTCGATTCCTGGCTCTCGTTTATTCGATCCTCGGGTACTGGTGAAAATGTGCCCATCCACAAATGTTTAAGCGTTTAGAGTGGTACATAGTCTCCTGTAGTTATATTCACTTGTTTCATTGATTGATTGCTAAACATATTTATAATATCCAAATTTGACTTAAAAAATAATGATTTTATATTTTTTATGAGCTCAGCCAGAATATTTTACCCCCTTTTCCTAAAAGGTTAAAAGTTTCTAATCCAAATACCTGGAATAAGACATGATAAACCTGGTCATGTGAATGCCCAAACTGAGCAGCCTATGAATAAAATTAAGCACAAATAAGTCGTGCGAAAACAATATCCCGAGAAAGCAATTGAATATAAATTTTAAGGTTTATGAGTACGAAAATAAAATTCACAAACATACGATACATATAAATTGAATTGACGAACTGGAACGATGTAGATGAACTAGATTGCATTTTATAAGTGCAAAATGATTTTCAAAAGCTATTTAAATTATTCGCATCGTATGCTTGTGAATTATTTTTTGGTGCTCATAAACTTTCAATTATACCAGAAATAATACCAGAGAAATAAATTAATTAATGATACAAGAGACATAAATTTTCATAGACTTAATACATATGTATCTACAAATCGTGATTTTAATAGAAGATATAACTCAATTGTTTCAGTTTTTGATAGTGTAGCACCTATGATTAGTGCCTTTCATTGTTTATAGGAACCGTTACATTTGGAACACCACCTTTGTGCGGCCATTGAATTGTGATCAAGATAAAAAATCTTAATAAATCTTGGTGGCCCCATGTATGTTTTCAAGCCGGTTGAATTGAGTTTTTTTCTCGCTAGCTTACTTGGTCGTTGACTTGTTTCAAATGGACGTTCAGGACTTGGACACCTTGTAATTTGGAGAGTTCACGCAGGAGAGACGAATTCATGGACAGGCATTTTAATGATCCAACACTGTATATGAGAGCGTCTGTTTCCTTCAGTGGATTCATGTTCTTAATTGTTACCATAAGTAAATCTGTAACCAAAATATCAGCGTTGGGTCAAACCTTTCGAAATTCATAAGGATTTTTTCGGGAAATATGGTAACAGTTGTTTGTCATCTAATTAGTTCGAAAAATTCGTTAAAAATTAAATGACTGCCGCACAGTTCTCAATTTTTGATTGTTTATTTTTAAATCGAAGGAACGAGGACACATGCAAAAATTATTTCCTATTTCCTTATTGCAATAAAGAATAATGATTTTCGTAACATTAGTTGCATTACCTAGGACATTGTCTTCCAGGAAGAGTGCGTCGTTAGAATCATTTTTGCTAACTTTAAACAAAATTTTGCTCACTGCCGTCAAGTTGTTACCGGTAACTTGCATCTAGCAAAAATAATCGATCACAAAATATCAAATTATTTTGGGCACATTTTACCCAACACGACCTACATGACCCTTTAATTTCCTTACTGCTAGACAGATTCTGGCAGCCTGAAGAACAAGGTTCATGCTCTTGGTGTCGAACAGCTTGAAGATGATTTTGAGCACATTCGATCTGTGCTTGAAGGTCTTTCCCAAAAGTCCACCGTCGCTTAATGCCTGATAGAGATGCTTGATGGCCACAAACATCTTGGCATCAACATCTTCTGCTGAATCGCACAAAAAATGTGACACTGCATTAAAAAAAACGTATAACTGAATAATGCCAAACTAAAATTATAAAGCATGTGTAGTAACTTTTCCAAGATAAAAAAAAAAATCAGTTGCAATTTACCATTATTTTCTTTGTTGACTATTTGCCCCAAAATTGGCAACACGTTTGTCGTATAAAAGGCACTGTCTTCGTTTAATTCATTTGCTAAATAAAATAGAAGAAAATAAAGATAAAGAATATTAATTTTCACTTTGTATTTATATTTTTCCCCAATCACCAACAACCCAAAAAATAGTGGTATTGTCAAAACAATTAAATTTAGCAACAAAAAGAATATTCTTTTACCTGGTTGATCCGGAATAACTTTTTTAATGTCCGGTGAAATCGCTGAAACATCGGATGATTTTGAGTTTTCCGCGGAACTTGGCTTTTTCGGTTCAGTATTGCGTTTGCTGTCCTGATTTCCGATTGGTGCATGCTGGTGACGCGGTTCTTGTCGCGCGCTGCTGACAACAGCCAATGAGATCGGAGATTGGTCGTCACGTGATTCTCTCGGAGATTTTTCTTCCGTTACTGAAATTCGAAAATCGCGAAAAAATAATAATTTCAACAGCTAAAATAAAATTTACAGTGCCGTCAGATCCGTCTAGTCCTGTTACTGTGGGTGCTACAACCGACTGCAGTGCGGGCGGTCTCAGGTTCGATTCCCGGCGCAGGCTCTCGATTATTAGAGTAATTTTCAAAATGCGCCCCTCACACATGGCCTAATGGATATTGAATATCCTGTAATAATATTCAGTACCGTGAGGAAAAATGCCCAATAGAAAAAAAAATAATAATCGATCTAAAAAATTGATATTTAGAAAATGATATGTGTAGATAACATGACTAAAACATAGGTGATCAACAATAGCACAAAATAATTACATTTGTGGAGATTACGACTGGATGATAAAGCCGGCAAGCGAACCCGACCCGGCGCTGAACAAATCTTTCTACCCACTAGAACTTCGTCTGGGTCCAGAGATGGTTTCAAAGTTTTGGGTGGGCGAGGGTCATCTGATTTCTAGTTGAATAAATAACGTATTCGAATTATTTATTCGATGAGCTTAAATCAAAAGTACAAGTTTGAAGAATTAATTAAAACTTGATAAAAATTTACTGTACCTTGCTGTCTAACGGGTCTAATTGGGTGGGTGTAGAAAGCCTGGATTCGCTTGAATCGTACGCAAGATGATCTAACCTGTTAATTTTTTTAACATTTCAAAACTCTGATTAAATCAGCAAATATTGCAATATTTTCATTGAGACTGGAATAAAATAATAAAATTATTATTCCACCAAAATTTTATATATAATTATTATGCTTTCAGACACTACTATAATTATAAATTTTTATGCGCATTACAGTTGACAACAAATAATTTACGCAATCCGTTATTTCCTTTTTCGCCAAAATACTTGCGCCCATGAATAGATTTCCCGCAAAAGAAAGTAAGAAGCACCCCCTGACCATAGTAGTCCCGCAGAGCACAGTCGCTTGCCGCTAAATGGAATCTAAGCAAAGCATTTGATATGGTGTGTGACAGTCGGTATACAGTACGTATCTGACGAAATGAATTCTTAAATTAATCTCATTCAGTCAGAATTTCCTGCATTATGTGTGGATCACTATCCTTATCATTTGATTGCTGAAATAGTAGGCATATTATCAATATTTTTATAAATAAATTTAGTAAAAAAATAAGGTAGAAAACGTGGGAACAACAATTCTATCTAAAAAATATCATTAAAGAGATAACGAACCCATTAAATGTAAGCATCTATTGTACAGGAAAAAAAAAAAAAATTCATTTCGCAATTATAATTTTTCACGTGAAAAACACCAATAACAGCTATGACAGTGCAAATTTGAGCTGTCATAAGTCGGACAAAATAAATGTGACGATTTATCGATTTTTCACCCGACATGATTTATTACTTCCGGGATCTATCACGACGGCACTCGCCCGGTTCCATCATCAACTCCCGTTGTCCGTTTGCCATTCACGTCCCCATACCTGCAGAGTTCCGTGATGGATTCTCGTGTCACCCCCCCCCTCCACCCACCCACTCCATCAGAAACACAAATTAATGCGTTTTCCCTAGGTCCAAATAGTGTCATTGCCCTACGTTTGACACACACTCCACTCATCGATTTTGAGAGTTTTTCTGCATAGATAGTTTTGTCGGAATGCTGCGTGACTAGTTTTCGTGGGCGGGTGTCCTCTTAAAACGCACACGACAGCCAATTATTAGCACTTTCGGAAACTGACCAGAGATAGAGCAGGGTCCTTTTGTCCAGCCACTGTATACTCCTATCCTCATTAGACCAGTGGCGGTGAAAATGAGTGTTGGGTTCGTTCCTTTCAAAAAGGAACCCGTTCCAGTTCCTACATAATTTGAAAGGAACCTGGCCGTTCTTAGTTCCTTTTCAAAATAATTTTAAACCTGAAACGTTTACGTTCCTTCTATTAAAATTTTTTTGAAACGATAAGAGGGAAAAAGTTGAATGTTTAAATATTAATTATTTAAATGTTGGACCTACAGTCAAATTAACGACCGTTCCAGTTCCTGAAAAAAATGACCAAAACCGTCCCAAGCGTTCCTTCAAAGGAAAAAACGTGTACGATTTCGGAGAAAACCCAATTGATCATAGCGCGATAGCCGCCAATGTATTGCCAAGAAAAAAGAACCTAGGTGCTCCAAAAGTTCCTAAAAAAAAATAAACCCGTTGCTAGGAACGGAACTTTTCCGTTCCGTTTCTAGCCAGCACTGGTGAAAATGTAGCCCCCCCACAAATGCTCAAGCATTTAGAGGGATATGGAATCTATGGAATGCCGTATATGAACCTAGTTCACGGATGACGTTAAGGCTCATGCTTGTGGTCATTTGTGGTAGGTAAATGTACACTTTGTGTATATGGAATCTCCCCTAGCGATAATAGAAACAGTGATGACGATCGTTGTCAAAAAAATAATAAGTGACATGAGCTGGAAATTTGTTTTTCGCGAAATTATTGCTATTGATATTAATTTCTTAATTCAAAATATTAGTGACGCGAGTCCAATGACGTCACACCTACTTGCACACGCTGGGTGGGCGCGTCTGTCGGCTGACGTTTCCGAACAGTCGTCGTGGTCCTTCCTCCCGCGGTGTGAACGGCCGTTTGGTATCGATCGGTCTCACCGCGTCTCTCGCTTCCTTGATGATGTCGGCGCTCGTTCGGACATTGGCCGGCGGCTCGTAGAAGGGGACGTTTAGCAGTTTGCTTTTGGCGGACGCGCCCTTCGGTCGCTCCATTGTGGTAGGATGGCCCGGCAGGCGAGTGATGCGCTAACGAACTCAAGGCTGTCGGAAACGAAATTTAAAAAACCGTCAACATTGATTTTGTTTTACTTTGGTCAGTGTTGGGTTCGTTCATTTTAAAAGGCTCATTTACAGTTCCTACATAAATTGAAAGGAACTTAACCATTGCTAGTTCCCGAAAAATATCTACAATATAATTCCATTTTCCCCAACAATTTCATTTGTAAATTGGATTTTTATCCCGTGAGCTTCGAATGCGAACGTAACCATGTTTTTAATAAAGTATTCAAATGATAATTAAAAGATTTAATATAAAATGTTATTCACACAGTAAAAAAGAACGACAGTTTCAGCTCCTGAAAAAAGGAACAAAACCGTTCAAAGCATTCCTTCCTAGGAAAACTATTGAGGAAAAGGAAGAAAGGCGTTCTAAAAAGTTCCTCAGAAAAGGAACCCGTTCCCAACGTTCCAACCCAACACTGACTTAGGTGAGTTTTGTAATATACCATTTTTGCTCGAGAAAAAAAATGTTAATCATTGTTATGCCAAACGACTACAGGCATGAGCCAAAACAGTTTAAAATTCCAAAATTCGTCGTTAATTGTAAAATAAATTTAAATACATAACTAAGGCACTATTGAAGCTCGGTACGCCACGAGCTTTTTACAATTTTGCATTTTTAATCGTTTAGGGCCGTACCTGAAGTCGTTTATGTCTTCTAAATTTATTTTTGCTGCTGAGACAATGTGCCACTAGCTTTATACAATTTAAAAATTTTGATCGTTTTCGCCCATGCCTGAAGTTGTTTATGTTGACGTTGTTGTTCAATGTTCAATGTTGAAACAGTACCACAACCATCTCTAGATAGAATCAATGACTCGCCAAGCATAATTTTACGGATATTTCCAAAATTTTGTCATTTTTAAAATACCGGTATTTCATAAAATTTTTACCGTACCTTAAATTAATAAAATTACGAACAAAAGTTTATCATTTCCTCAAAAATACAAATTGTAGCAATTTGCAATAAAAAAGATTAAAATTCAATTAATGAACAATATTCATAACGTTACAGATAACTGATACACTGTTCGAAGAACAGTATTTCGCAACACATATTGCATTAAATATAAAACTTTTTAATTATTATGGCAATTACTGAACTACTGTCCGAACTACTGACAATTTTTGAATGCATTTTTTAAAGGAATTTGAAGATTAGGCTGCAGGGATCGCAGATAACATTTGCGCGTGACATCAATTTAGAAACTTACAAAAATAACCAATGTAAAAATTATATTTATAGAACGCCATACCCCGGGCAAAATAGATCGATCACCGTTATCGCATGGAGCGAAAGCAAGTAAATTATATATATTGCCAGACTCTTACCTTCGTCCACGGCAGCAGAATGTCTTCGGAAAAGCTCGAATTTGCGATACGTTTTTCCATCCAACACAATACGAACACCTTCACCATGTAGCACGTGCGAATACCAATTAGAAAATGGACCAATCGAACGAAAATACTCTCCATCGAAGTGGAGGCTCCCACGTTCTAAGAGGGAAGCCCGCAGAATAAACTTGCACCGTAACAAGCCCCACTGTGTTGTTGATTGGGCGGCGTCCGCGGTAGTCATGGCAACGGAAAAGGACTCTGTTGCGCTACGCCAAGTCACAGCTTGCCATTTATAGATACGCTGTGGCGAGCCAGAAAATGAATGCATTTATTATCTGAAGTGAAGCGCATGTTGTTGGGGGGTCGACCTGGATGTGGTTATTGGCTCATATTCAAATTGTGGACGAGGAAAATTAATTACAGGCTGCATGAAGCGCACGTATGCAAATTGATTTTTGTTTGCGGAACTTTGTATTACATGGCTGTGTATGACCGGAACTAGAATTGAATTTCAAATTGTCCATGAGTTTCTTGGCAAAATAATTTTTAATTAAAATTTTAATATCATTACATAAGTGATTTCCAAATCTAGGGATGAATCCAGTTCTCAATAATTTGGAAAAATTAGAACGAGCATAATTTTAATTAAAAAAACATGTAAGACAAGATGTGCAAACCTAATGAAAATGTATTTTTATTGTGCTTACAGTAGTTCTCAAATTTTAAGTTTTACGAAAAAACCGAGCAGCAAAAAAAAAAATAGATAAATTTTAAATTCCCGATCATACAATACTATAAATTACAATTCTAGTTTTTTTGTAAAAAAAATCATAGTTCGATGAAATACATCTTTAATCGACATCACTGCGCAATAATAATAAAAAAATAAATTTGCGAAACGGTTTCTCTCAATATTGTAGTTTTATTAGGTTTCTCTCCAACAATTTCGAATACAATGGAGGAGAAAGAAAAAAAGCGTGGTTGTTCCATTCAACTTTCCAAAAATAAAAACTACTTGATTGCCAAAAAAAAAATAATAATAAAGGAAAACAATGAATGGGGAAAGGATGCAACGATGAAAAACAACCGCACGAGAGGACAAAGATAAGTTCTCGGTGATCAGACTCTGGAACCAGACAGTATCAGTTCCAAAAAAAAAAATTAGATATTATTAGATGATCGTAATTTGGTTCGAATCTTCACTCGCTATTCCTCGGGTGCCAGATCCGTGACTTGAATTGGGCTTGGATCCACCTCGGGCGCAACAGCCGGCGTCGGACCGGCCTCTGCCAACGGCTCCGTCGCAGCCGAAGCGACCGCTTCAGGTTTGGCCTCCGGGATTGTAACGACGACAGTCTGCTCGTCTGTTAAAATTTTTACGGAGATCATTTTTCAAATTTAGAAATATATCAAAAGTTCCTGATACTTAAAAAAAAAAAAAAATGACAATCATCATCTGGAGATTCTGTATCCCTATAATCGCTTGATCAATTGTGGAGATGCACTTTTTCACCATTATAGGATCGAATCGAAGAGCCAGCTCCGGGAATCGAACCCGGTATCGCCATACAACAGGCTTTGCCATTAAGAACGACGACGACTGTGCAATTTATTTTAAACATTAATGAAGAAAATATGCTTAAGCATCCAAACAGAAAGTTGCGGAACAAAAAATTTAACTTTAAAACCAAGAAAAAATAAATAATGTATCTAGATTTCAAGCTTCAGAAAAGAATTAAGCAAAATGACAACTGGTCAACAATAGTCAACAAAGATATAAATAAAATAACATCAAATGGAAAAAGTTAAACGATCTGACAAAAATAATTAATTTAATTATTATTATTATCAATGACTGAACTCTTTTATTATTTTTATTAATTATATATATTAATGAGTGTCACGTGACCTACCTAGTGACTGTTCGGTAGAGGTGACGACCGGAAGTAATGGCGTGGGCTTGGCACCGACAGCACTCAGCTGCTGCAGCAGGGACGTCCGTTCCCCTTGCAAGGCACGACACAATTTCTCCAGTTGAGCAATTTTCTTCTGACCACTCACGATCTCCAAGTTATGCTTTTGTTTCTGTTTCAGAATCGAAAAAGGGGAAACGTATAAGTGGAGTTAAAAAAAAAACTGTCGCACATTCATCGTGTCGAGGGAGGAGCTACCAAAAGTGGTCGAAGAAAAATGTCTTACGTCTTCAGCCATCTCCAGCAGGGCGCGGTTGCTGGTCTCCCAGCGAGTTTTCCACGCGCCAGTCTCCTTTTCTAGCTTCTTGATCTTCTTGGACATCTGAAGTGGTAAAACATCGTTTTTACATGTTGTTATTTTCTTTACATATTCCGCAGCCACCTTACATCTTTCCTTTGACCGATATATACGAATCTTAAAATCACCTTCTCCATTTCGCCCTTGAAGGAGGTGAAGACCTGGTTGCTCTTGGTGAGCGTGTCCTGGAACTCCGAATACTTGTCCGTGTACATAGTCAGCTGAGCTCGCAGCTGCACCTCGTTGCCGGCCATCTCCGTGCACTTGCGCTGGTACTCGGTCAGATCCTGCAACAGCTTCTGCTTGTCGCGGAGGTGCTTCTCCTTGTCCTCGGACAGCACGATGTTGGATTTGGCCAGCTTGGCTTCCGATAGCTGGATCTCTAAATCCTTGTGTTTCAGCAGCTTGTCCACGTGCTGTGCAAACAAAATCGAGACATACATTTGTAGTATCAAGCGTTTAGACAGTTGGTCGCTAGATGGCGTTCTAAGTAATTATTTTAAGTAATTTAAAAATAGAAATGTAATTATCTTCAAAATAAAATATTTATTCATTCAACAACAAAAATTGATTTAATTTAAAATTAAAAATTAAGTGGACACCAGAGATGAGTTTTCAATTACCTGTTCGCGCATTTCGTACTGTTCTACGAGACTTTTTAGTTTGACTGATAGTTCCAGATTCTCCTCCCGTAATACTGCATTCTTCTGGTTGTTGTCGGTCATCAGACTCGAGATCTCGGTCAGGGTGGTCTAAAAAAAAAGGCATATTTTAACGGCAGGAAAAATGAAATAGTCAAAGAACAGAAGCTAGAAGAAACAGCAAATACCGAAATACAGTTAGTACCGAAACGATTCAATCGAATGGTAATAGTAAATTAAATTGGGCACCTGAAATTTGGCAGATACATCTTTGCGTTTCTCCTCCTCTTCCTTCACACGTAATATGCTTTCGTCCTAAAACATGATAAGTTAAGCAAAAAATAAATAAATAAACGTGAAAAAATTCAAAATATCGTTTCATGTTTTCGAAATGGTAAAAAATAGATCCAGCTAAGATGCCGTAATAATGAGAACATCAAAATAAACACGTATCACTAAAACTATTTAAATTTATAAAAACGAAATAAAATTAATAAAATGGTTTCAAAAATACCAAGAACATCACAATAAAAGCGTTAAATAAAACATCAGAAAAATAATTGCAATTTAGAAAATTAAGAAACTGTCGCAAATTACGAATAAACATAAAAAATAAAATAAAATTAGAATTACCAATGCGAACAAAATTAGAATTTACTATGCACAGCGTAGATCACATACCTTGACAACCTTGCACTGCCGCTGCAGTTCCCTACACAGCGACTCCAAACGACTTCTGGCTAGAATTGCCTTGCTGTAGTCTGACTGAAGTTGTTCCTTCTCCTTGGTGACCTAAGAAAATCCCAAGAAAGTACCCATAACTCAACAACTCAACCGATGGCTCAGTGGGTATGGGGACATGCTACGAAGCCAAAGGTCCCGGGCTTTCGTTTATTCGTTAGTCTGGGGTACTGGCGTCACCCCTGAGCTTCCATTAGGGAATCCAGAGCTTAGGGGTGGATCCTGCAGTCTGGCTATTC
>JAUJYS010005066.1:0-11350 GCA_033995665.1 Melogona broelemanni
ACATATCTCCAAAGAGACACGAGGGTGCAGTATTCCTGTAGTGCACTAGGCGCTACGGTGAATTAAAAAAAAAAATTAAATTAAAGGAACCTGGGCATTCCCAGTTATTTTCCAGAAGTATCCTGGAGCTTTTCCGTTCCTTTTATTAAAAATATGATTTCAAATCCATAACATCATAAAGTTATGAAAAAAAGATAAATAAAGATTCTTATGTAATCTTTATTTTCTTGTCAGACATACGGGGACCACATGGAAATGTGAGGAAACAGATCTCTAAACTCTAAATGCCATATGCCAATTGGAGGACACCGTTGGTTTCGCTGTCGGCACACTTAAAAAATCGAAGAGTATGGTAAAATGAACAACTTTATGGACAAAAGGAACCCCCGTTCCATTTGCTCAAGAAAAGGAACCAGTTCCAGTTCCTTAAAAATTAATGGAACCTAGGCGTTCCTCAATTCCTCAAAAAATGAGTTAGTTCCCAGGAACGGAACTTTTCAGTTCACTGCATTCAACACTGCAACTAGTTATCATTTTTTTTCGCCAATAACTTTGCCTAAACGATGAAAATGTATTTATTTCATCGCATTGTGGAGCTATGCGATCCAGTCGGACACTAACGCCACCTGGCGCGCATAGCAGTCATAATAGAGTTAACTAACTACCAGAGTTGAGGTCAGGAGCCAAAAAGCGTTGTAAATTTGTTGCAAATTGAAATAAAAAATATATATTCTTCATCCCAAAGGTTAATAAAGCTATTCCAGCACACGCGAAAGTTTACGAGGTAATGTGAAGGGGCGTCACCATCGAGAGCAGCCTAGGGTGCCACCCATTCTCGACATGCGTCCCCCGTTGGCAGGAGCAACAGCTAGCGCTGCATGATCGCCTTCCTTCCGCGAAAGGACTCAATTTACCTGTGACGTCATTTCTATGGCAACATCCGAAATTCGAAAGTCAAGAAAATTGACTCATCATCTCGATCTATCTCAACAAGCACTCCGCCAAACACGTGTACGTACGTGCACGCAGAGAGCAATATTGCCATCAGTTGGCGGTGCTGTCGCATAAATTTATCTTCCGGATAACAAGACGCCACCAATCGAGAAAGCGACAAAACATTTGTTTAACAGAAAATGAATAATTTATTTTGCGAACTGTTCGACTTTAATACACTAACCGGCAGACTTCATTCGTGAGAATTTGAAACAAATAAAAGCATAATTTCGATTTTTAAGAAGCCATTTCGTCTTGCTGAAGAAGGAATGTACCGGTAGTGATTCCTGAAAACGTTACTGGTACACGGTACGCTAACACTGGTACACGGTACGCTTTCAGTGATCACAACAGCGAGATTCAGCAATATTTGAGGGACACATTTTCACCAGTACCCAGATTTACGTTGATTGTCTGACATTTTCAGTCAAAATATAAACTATCAAAGGAATAAATAGCAATCCCATTTTTAGAACATCTTGGCCGGTCGGCCTCAATGAGGAAAACAAGTCACGAGCCGCCACTGGATATAATAATCGGGTTAGCCTTATTATCCAGCACCGACAGATTCCGCGAATGCAATGGCAGCAGTTGAGGCTTCGTTTTGTTTGAAAATTGGAAACATTTTCTAGGAAACTATTTTCCTTGTATGGAGAGTGCATTCATTGTGTGTGCCAAATAATGGCGTTGTTGGCCCAGGCTACTCACGTGGGATATGGAATTCGCGAAACGCCGAATTAGCGTCGAAACAGTTTTGATTCGGGAGAAACCGAAACCAGATGACGCTGCTGTTGCACAACGTTGAAATGCGGAAATCGGTTTTGGGTTCGTTCCTTTTTTAAAAGGATTCGGTTACCGTTCCTCTTTAGAAAAAAAGGAACCCGTTTCAGTTCCAGTTCCTACAGAAATTGCAAGTTTTAAAAGGAACCTAGTCGAAACTAGTCGAACTGAAAACTGAAAAGAAAACACCGCTAAAAACCACCAAAACTAAAGCGGTTGAGCTAATAGCGGTTTTTCGAACAAAATGGATTAATAAAATTTTGAAAATGATTTTGCGAATTTAGCACAGAAAGTCTCGTAAAGGGACACAGTTTTACCACCACTGATTCACCTACTTTCGAACGCCACCCCATACTACGCTTACTGAGTCACGTACACGATTAAAAATAACCGGGGTTTGCGCAACAACCGGAAAGGGGTGTATCGATAAACATTTATTCGAGCGAGGTTGGAAGCTGACCGCGGACTGCAAGCCGATGCCATGAGCTGTCGTATCGATGAAGATGCTCATTAAATTACAAGACGAAGGGCAGGCTCTTATGTCAACTTCACATACGATGACTACAAAGATTCCCTCCCACCCCCATTCCCGAGATCACTTTCCAATCTTGCACAATTTCGAAGTACTTTATGTAACCGTACATAAAAATGTTATTGAATTTGAAGTGCATTAAAAAGTATCGCTGCAATCATTTTATTAGACACGAAATTCGCTTTTCTGTGCATGAGCTTCCGTGCGTTTTTTTTTTTTTTTTTTTTTGCAAAAATGGAGACACTTAAAAAAAATTGAAATGATAAATTTAGTAACAATTAGTGTAGCTATAGTTTTACAAATTTTAAAAGTATTTGGTTAATTTCTGCTCGGCTTATAGCGAAAACCGCGAAACAGCGAAAAATGGAGACACTTAAAAAAAATTTAAATGATAAATTTAGTAACAATTAGTGTAGCTATAGTTTTACAAAATTTAAAAGTATTTGGTTAATTTTTGCTTGGCTTATAGCGAAAACCGTTTTGGAGCCATTTTTTTCGCCCAACCTGTATATTTTGAAAAACTGAGACTTTTTGTTTTTAATTGAACTCAGCATAAAATAAATTAACGAGCTAATAACTATTTAAAGAAAGCAATAAAGAAATAAAAATTCGATTTGAACATCGCCAATTGCCACCAATAGCCAACAACCATTGACTGGATGAAATCAAAAAGTTCTGGCATCTGCCACCACGAGACGCTGCGATCGACACGTGCTGCCCAAAGACACGCAAACCATACAAAACATACGGACTTCGATCGAGACTATTAAGCACAGAGTCTACATTTTCTGGTCATCATTTTCGTAACACCACATCCCCGGGCATCTCTTATCTCTCATCGAGCCACGAGTTACACAAATTTCCTCCAGTCTGTCCGGCCGGGTCCAAAAAAGCCCATCATTATTCCCGTTAATAGCCCTCGACTCCTCGTACAGGCAGTGGCCAGGACCCCCCTGTCAGAACACTTCCGGATATAAATCCAGAGTAAAATTTCGCCAATGACTCGTGATGGTTATCTGTTGAAGCGGCCGCTATCATCCGCTACGGTCACCACGCCGCGGGACAGCTGCGGCCCCTGGCGGTGAAAAATTGAAAAAAAATGACTAAGGCAGAAAACAATCGGCAATAAACGAGCCGGTGATCCAGCAAATGAGCGTCGCTGTAGGCGGCCAATAAAAGTGGTGGTGGTGGTGGTGGTGGTGGTGGTGGACGGGCGAGATGGGGGCTTAGGCAGTTCGGGGGCCACGGGTAACGAATCGGTTCGGAGGTCAATGATGCGGATAGAACAGTGGTGACCAAACTACAAGGTCGCAATTACAGTGTGTACCCATGACAGTAGTTGTAAGACTTCAGGACAAGAATAGATATGTGGATATATATTTTAAAAATCATTCTTAACTGTCGATGCTTGGTCGCATGCGTACCGAGATGGTTTAAGGTATGTTTTTTCGTGACTTTGCATTTGAACCGCAAATACTAATTAATTTAAAGTTTATTTTGCGTTATTTGTGAGGTCTAACCAATTAACGTCGATTTATCCTTGGTGCACCCAGACCTGGCACAATCTATGTTAAGGCTCATGCTTGGGTTGGTTTTGTATCAATTTTCAAAGATGGGATTGTCGTATTTTAACAGGCCCTGTATTTCATTCTGTAAAACTGTTCCACTCACGCCATATAAGGTACAAAGAAAAGTTTTAAAACTCATTGAAAAATATATTTTTACTAAACAAAATATTTTGAGCGAATGGCAAACAAATATATGAAACTATTTCTAAAGAAAAGTTCAACTGGAACTAAAAATTGGGATCCACTGCAAAGAATCTGTAATTGGAGGCCAGTTTACCTGAGGGGTACAGGGGGATGTTTAAGAAGAGCCTCCAGGCCAAAGGTAGAGAATTGTGGGGGTCCCATCTCCAGAGGTCTATTTCTCACCGTCGTGTCCCCGCCGTTAGTTTCAAGTTGACCGGTCATCATACTGACCTTTCTCATGTACCCTCAGCGGTCAGGCATTTTTATCCTGGCAATTTGGGAGAGTTTTGTTTACTCCCGAAAATTTCCCGAGGTGCTTTTTGGCAGGGCAAACGAGGGGAACGGGAGTGGAAAGTATTGACCATAGGATGACTACCCCATGAGGTCAAGGCAGGCCAAATTCTGAATCATGACACAGCATCTATACTTGCAAGTTGGTTATTTCTTGGAACCAGTCAAAAGTTTTTAAAGAAAAAAATATGATTTAACTAACCATTAAAAAAACCAATAACTATTTCCATGAATAAAACGTTGCCATTTTTCCATGGAACAAAACGTAAAAGGTTATAGCGTGTAAGCATTTATTACCAGGATCTAATTAAGTACGGCGACATCGAATCAGTGACGACCCCTTGCGAGTGATCCTATCAATAAAAGCTCACCAATGTTAGCAGAGTTAGTTTTCCCGCAGCTTTAGCAGATGTGTGGACTTCTCCTTTTTCTGATGCCCTCCACTTTCCCAAGCAATATATCCTTTCACAAGACGCTCCTCTCACACGGCATAGTCAAAGCCTTGCTTTAGTTGAGCGAGAAAAACAACAAGGACATACCGGGTATTATTTAAATTCGGGTTCCAACTTATTACAACCATGGGCGTCATTTTGCTGTGACGTCATGAACAAACGTTCTCCAACTGAATCGACCCGATGACGCGTCTTTTTTGACGACGACATTTTAAAAACCATAAAATCCGGCCTTATTCTTCTCAACCGGGATGCCACGACCCTCAACCACATATGGAACAACTTTCCTAGTCTTGATCCCACCCACCAACTTCACAATGCAATATCCATCTATCATCAGAGAATTATTTAGTCTGTGATGTGACTGACAACAGAATTACGATTCGCAGAAACGGAGGACTTTGGAGCAGCAACACAATTGTGCGAGAGACCGACCGGCATTATTGTTATTGTTGCAGCAGCACTGCACTGTGGGCTGTGTATATTTATATTTAAATTGGGGGTAAAAAGTAAATGCGATTCAAGAGACGGGACACTTGAAAAGTGCCGACGCCGCCAGACGCCTTCAGAGTTCAACAACAGGGGGCGCTGAGAAAGCGACCGCGTAAGGATCGCAACTCTTGACACTAATAACTCATCCAGTAGATAGTCTTGGGAGAGGAAGCGCCGTGTGGCGGAATCTTGGTTCAATTCAATTTCCGATCGAGACCGCAGGAATTTTTCGGGCGAGAGAAATTCGTACACGCGCCTTCCTTTGGAATGGAAATGAATCAACGGGACCCGTGCCTGTTCGATGACAGGATCAAGTTAGAGATCTCTACCTAGATATAGGAAACACTAAATCAGAAAAAAAGCGCACACCGCAATTTTTTTTATAGAAGTGTCAAAAAGAAAACTATAATGTTTTTTTTCACACAAATTAAAATTATGCTCAGAAATTTTGCTTCTTTTTTGACAATTTTCTCCACCGACTTATCCTTCTTTTGAACGACAGTCTACTGACTAGTCTAGTCTGTCTACACATCTAATCTATTTAGTAGTAT
Organism: Melogona broelemanni; assembly: GCA_033995665.1. Taxonomy (NCBI): domain Eukaryota; kingdom Metazoa; phylum Arthropoda; class Diplopoda; order Chordeumatida; family Chordeumatidae; genus Melogona; species Melogona broelemanni. The sequence continues at coordinate 5,843 of JAUJYS010005066.1, forward strand.
ACATTTCATCTCTTTGGCAGTCGACACCTGTAATATCTTTGGTACTATATACCTCTAATATCCTAGGTAGTCTACACCTCTAATCTCTTTGGTACTCTACATTTGTAATATCTTTGGTTGTGTACACAAATCTTTTTGGTAGTCTACACCTATAATCGGCAAGACACCTATAATCGCTTTGGTAGTCTACACCTTCTAATTTCCTTGGTAGTTCACACCTTTTAAAATATTTGGTAGTGTCTACACCTGTAATCTCTTTGTTCCCCCCGCTCGCCAAACTCGTCAGAAAAACCTGCCCCTGTTTTTCCGTGACATTGTAGGTGGGGGTGATGGTCACGATCACGGCCACCACGACCAACCGGACCGCCCACCTGGACACTCTGAATAACCAACAATTTCATACGGGATGGCAAGGGGACCAATGGCGACCACGGTTCCACCTATTCGGCCCATTTTGGAGTTGATCTCTACGCCTATACCTGTAGATAACGCACGTGCAATAACAGAATGAAAGAAAAAAATGGCGGAGCGCACGGGGGCGTTATCAAAAACTGCGATTTTGAGTCACGATATTCGCCAAATGCTGCTTCCTTTCGAGCTGACTCCAACAAAAAAACCACATACGAATTACTAATGAGAGAATCTCGGGTGAATAAGTTTTTTTTTTTTGGACTTTGCTGTAACAAAAATGGTGCATGTGTGCATGACTGTACGAGCAAGTGTTTATACTCTAAAGACCATTAAGTTGAAATGCGATCGCAAAGAATAAAAATGGTTTATACGTTCGTATTTTCCAAATGGCTCCACGGAAATGTCTATTTGTTTGGGCTGGTGATTTCGCATCTTATTGCTAGCAGGGTTCGATTTATCAAAAAACAAAAATACTTGATACTGGATTAGGCATCAGGGGTTGCCGCATCTCTGCAATATGGCGCGTGCGGCTTTGCGCGCGTGTGAAAGCCAAAGAATCATTTCGAAAATAAAATAAAATGATAGGACGCTTGTAACTAGTACTGTATTTGTGAAAAAAATTTCAAACAAATCGGTACGATATTATAGAAAATATAATGACATTTGTAGAAGACATGTTTTTTTCTGAGCAACCCTGTATGTGCGAAGCTGCTGTCGAAGCACTTTATATGCATTTCGGACATTTGCGGGAACTGATAAGAAAATCTGCAGATTTCCAGACACAGATTAAAATATTTAGCAATTTCTATTTGATGCTGCAAAATTGTCCCGCTGTCGACACACTGAGGAAAATTGCACTCTTACAAACTTGAGTTATGGCAATAGGAACCCTGTGCACAGAAAAGGAACGGCCGCTCCGGTACCTGAAAAAAAAAAGAACTAAACCATTCATAATGTTCCTTCCTAGCAAAATGAAGAATTCTAACGTTCCTTTCTAGGAAAATGAACCTAGGCGTTCCCAAGTTCCTCACAAAGGAACCAGTTTCTAGGAAAGGAACTTTTCCGTTCCGTACCTACTCAACCCTGTCGGCCTCCAGTGGCTCAGTGGGTATGATCAAATTCTACTGAGCGGGTGGTCCCGGGTTCGATTCCCGGCGCAGGCTTTCGTTTATTCGATCGTGCGGTACTGGCGTCACCCCTGAGCTTTCATTAGGGAGTCCAGAGCTTAGGGATGGATCCTGCTGCCTTCCCTTCCCTTCCCTGCCCCTCACATATCTTCATAGACACGAGGGTGAAGTAATCCTCTAGTGCACTAGGCACTACGATAATTAAAAAAAAACACTGATTGCGCCTAACATCCGTTGCAATAACAATGTGCATCCGAAAGCAGCCCCGGAGAGGCCTATGACTGAGTCAAAATACCAGTAGTTATGGACAACGATGGAGTGGACTAGAAAAAAAAAAATCCTAATTTCCTTAAAAGTAAAACGGAACGAAGAAACTCACGTTTTCGGATCGTTCCTCCCCAAACACTGCCGGACAGTGAGCAAACCACTCATCATGAAAGAACATGCACATCATGACATCAACGCACCCATGTCCGGGTCATCCAGCTGGATTATGACCCATTGATATATCGATGCGGTCTCTCCCCGGACAAGAAAAAAAACCCATGCCAACCACAAAGCCGGCTGTGACATAAACAGCTCCGTCAGCTCCCCACCATTTCGTTGAGGTTTTTAAATGGCAAATTAAAGTGGGACCCTACCAAAGATGGCGAATAATTGTGTGAGAAAGACGCGATTACAGGGTCACAGTTACGGATGGTGATTAGAAATTGCCCGCGATTTGTGAAGGGAGATTTGTCGGGAGGCAACCTCGTAGTGAACTTCATACGGGACCGCGTTGACTTTGACGCAATTTATTTTTTAAAAAACGATTTTACCAAAGAACGTCGGCGATATAATAATATGGCCGGCAGGGACACGACGGGAATCAGGGAACAATAAACCCGCAGCGGTTACGGTAATTTTGAACCGGAAGCAATTGACGGAATTTTGGAAACATTTGGCGCAATAACATTTGACATCGTTATTTAGCCGCAAATATATTTGACCTACCATCATAATGGGCTGTCATTTTTTATATTGCAAATGCATGTAATAATTAAAATGCAACTTTTTCCAGTCCTAGAGGATCCCTGAAAACGCAAATTTAAGCATTAGGTCAAAAGGAACTCAATCTTTTCCGTTCCTTCTATCAAAAAATACACGAAAAAGATGCAGTGGTGTAATTAAACTGACGCGCTCCAGAGAAATACTAATATACAGTGTGGTGAAAAACCTGTTACTCCATATTGAAATGATTGAAATTAAATTAAGAACACACACTCTGGAAAATAATACTCAGAAAATTAAAAGTTGTGGCAAAGTGAACTCAGTAAACAGAAAAGGAACTCAGTACACAGAAAAGTTTCTCAGTACACAAAAAAAGAAACTCAATTTCAATTCCACAAAATAGGAACCAAACCGTGACCATCGTTCCTTCCTAGGAAAATTAACCTATGCGTTTAAAAATTCCTCAAAAAAGGAACCAGTTTTAAAGAAACGGAACTATTTTGTTTGGTTTCTCTACCCAACACTACTACACGCCACTGCCTATTGGCCCCAGGAGGCCAGGACTAGACCACAGCGCCCTCTAGATAACATCACACGCTAGTCCGATTCCAAGCCCCGCTTAAACATCAACTCGCGAGAAAACTAATAATGGCTCGTATAAAAGGGGTGGGAACAAACGACGCGCATTAAAATGCATATCAAGGCGGCACCATTTGATTCATCTTACATTTTTAAGACAGGGAGAGGAATGGAGTGGGGGGGGGGCAACTAGGCAATTCTCGGAAAAGGGGAGAAACAGCTCCATGACGGAACGGGGCAATGTTCGATATATGGATGATACGACCCGAGAATAACCCCCGAAACGGAGGCGGGTTGACAACACCCCAAACACAAATTTTACGGCTTCTACCACAATTAATTGAAAGCAATTTGGTCGCCAGAAAGCGGCGCAATCGTCCCGATTACATCATTGGACCCGAGACTTGATTGATTGCGTGACCCGAGTTCTCCTTAGAATTTGAATGGAAGACATTTCAAATTAAACTAATATTTCAAATGAAAACATTACAATAAAACTGTGCAAGAGCATTTTATTTGAAAAAAATAAAAATCTTCGACATTACGGTATAACGGGAAAAACGAAATTCACATGTTCTTAATTCGAATTTTAATTATTCTTTTAACCAACCCTTATTTTGTTACCCACAATTTAATTGAATTTCAGATGTGTTCTAAAATAATATGAAAAAGTACAAATTAAGATTTCATTGAACATCGATTTTTTAACGTACCCTCCAGTTCAGTTGGCTTAGGAATAGATTGTCCTCTCATTTTTGTATTTGGTTTATACCGAAGCGAAACCAAACATGTCTTGACCTGTCGTGACCCAAGCGGGTTTTCGTGTCATAATGTTCTCTCTGGGCACAGGATACAGCGTCAGACAGCCGCTACAGTTTATTGACGGGACTTTTTAAGAAACTTGCGTCTAAATACGTGAAGAAACAAAAATTGCATGTTTGTTGAAAACCAAATATTATATTTTTTTTTACAATCTGATATCGATAATCACAGTAGTGAATATAATGAAAGGGTTCTTTGTCCTTTCTACGACTGGATTTTTATAAATTTTTATGTCTTTTTTGTATTACATTGAATATTTTTTATCTGTCCCTATTTTCCATGCTAACTTTTTTATTTGTTTGCTTCACCAGCAAAGTACTCAGTTTTCGCATAATTTTTTGCCATAAACATTTTATAATGCATTTCCGTTACAATTATATAATTTGTTGTCCTTAAACAATTATTGTTTTAATTCTCCGTTTACAAATATTTTTTGCTATCTTGTGCCATTACAATACATACAAATATATTTTTGTCCTGCAGATGGCGTCACACGCTATGACGCGCTAAGCCGTAGCCTATAAAGAACTCCGAGCTTGCACGACGCCTAGCGAGCAAAACCACAAGCATTAAGATATATGAGCGGGCAGAACCACCAGCATTGATTGAGGCATGCACAATGACTATTTTTGCGAGCAGATTCATTGACTCGGGCTAGCGATGACATGAAACGTGTGAATCGCCCCCACTAAGACCAAACAAAACAAACTTCCTGGATTTAGACGAAATCCAATTGTTTGAACTATAATTGTAAACTGAGGTCTCAGGAGGACGCGCACAAAATTATCGCCCTGGCAACGAGCGACCCGCAGCAAGGCCAACGCACTTTTTTCAAGTCCTGTATACTTTTTCCCAACCGCGAAATGCACTTCCGATACGTCTGTACATTGCAAACGTTGACATTGGCGGTGTTGTGAGCCCGCATTGGATTTGCGGCATTAAAATACCTACATATATGGCCGAAAATCAAACACTTGAAAGGGAAAGACTATTTGACCTGCCAATGAACACCCCTTTTTCGTTTCCGGACCAAATATCATCTTTATCAATTATTGCGGTTGGCGGTCGAAGTCTCGGTGGACAGTTTTGGGTTCATTCCTTTAGAAATGGAACCAGTTCTAGTTCCCGTTTCTCCGATGAAAAAGGAATCTGTTCCCGTACCAGTTCCTACCGAAATTAAAAAGAACCTCCATAACATCATAACGTTGTGTGAAAAGTTTAATAAAAATTCTCACTTTTATTTCTCAAATTAATTTCTTGAAAAAAAATATCAAAATGACTCATTTATTTTCTTCTCGAAATTATGGGAGCAATTGTATTTTTTTTTTGGAAACAAATCAAAATGTCATATGCCGATTTGATGACACAGTCGCTTCCGTTGTCGACACACTTTGGAAAATTGTACAGCTAGAAAACTAAAAAAAAAAATTCTCCGGCGCTGAACCGGACATTTCTATTTCATTAGAAAATTAAAGGTTATGGCAAAAATTTGAAGACTAGATAGTAGTAGTAAGGCCCAGCGTCTGGGTACAGTTTTAAGCCTGCCTCTCACCAGGTGGCGCTGCGATCGCTTTTTCCA
>JAUJYS010005067.1:0-11350 GCA_033995665.1 Melogona broelemanni
CGTTGTAAACTTCCGTATAAATCAAGTATTGTGGTTTGCCACCCTTTCAATGAACCCCCCCCCCCCCTAGAAGCCGGAAAAGGTGTTCCGGTTTAAAAGTGGGTGTCATGGAGGCTATAGGTACGGTGTGTGCTAGATTGTTGCTCCCTATCTTTATGGCTTCTGCTCTCTCTCTCTCTCGCTACGACTTTTCTATAAAGAGAAGAAACGAGCGATGTTGGCGAGCGCCTTCGAACCCACCACACACGCTTGACGGGAATCGTCTATGGTGGCGCCTTAAGCGATATAAGACGCTTTCACGCTAGCAAAAAATATATATATACAGGCAAGTACGATAAAGAGAAAAAACCTCCACGACCTTTTTTGTTCATTGTGCCGTTAAGGCGACCGCGACAGATTTACATATACGGCTCGTCGATACGCGGTGGCGTACGGCGCGTGCACTCGAAAACGGATAGACCGAATTTCGGATTATCTACAATTTTTTTTTTGTGGAGAAATTCCCCACACTGAGTGAATATCACTACAGAATAATCTGTAGCCTTTGTAGTGCTGTAGCAGGGCATGTGAAGGGCACAGTTTCACCAGTACTCCTGGATAATCGAATAAACGAGAACCTGCGCCGGGAATCGAACCCGGGATCGCCCGTTGCCATAACACTGAGCTAGAGAGACGAAATAAAAATGATTAACCCCTAAGAGGGATACAGAATCTCGAGAAATGTTCACATTCACTTCAGTAAATCTGAACAGAAAAAAAAATATATCAGCAACTAATTGGAAAAATAAGTTCGACAAATATTCCTTTGATTTTCTTATCGGAATAAATGTATCCTATATGTGTTTGGTCCGTATTTAAAGGTACCAGTATACCTAAAGAGACATGCGCGTAGATTCTATGTATCATTCCTTTCGTCGCGTAAAGTAAAAGAAAAATCAATTTTCCGAAGGCAACGCCGCCTACGCGAGTTTTGATTTAGCGCGCTCTTTAGTTAGTCGTCTTTTCATACGTCACTCGTCATCAAGAAACTAAAAGGATTTTGGCGACCTATTTGCACTCCCCCTCCTCTCCCCTTATTTCACTCCGTCATACGAAACAGAAGCGTCAAGCCATCTTTCTTTTTTATTGGAAAATCTATCAAAATTGCACTTTTATTCCCATATAATAATTTAGCGGCTCACGCGCTTATATCCATTACAATTACGATGTGTACCACCGAAAGAAAACAGTTGCGTTCCTAGGAACGGGTTCCTTTTCTGAGGAATTTTGGAACGTCCAAAGTTCCTCACCTAGGAAGGAACGCTTGAAACGGTTTTTTTCTTTTTTCGGGAACTGAAAAGGTAGTTCCTTTTTACTGTGTCAACAAAATTTATACCTGTAAAAATTAATATTTTTGTATTAAATATTACACAACTTGCTATTTCATTTAAAATGAAGCTGGGAGCGGTTGCGCGTTCCTGTAATCCCGCTGCTCGGAAGCGTACTAACCGATGGCTTTTGAGCCTACGGTCCCGGGTTCGATTCCCGGCACAGGCTTTCGTTTATTCGTTAGCTTGTGGTACTGGCGTCACCCCTGAGCTTCCATTAGGGAGTCCAGAGCTTAGGGGTGGATCCTGCAGTCTGGCTATTCCAGCTGCATCCCTCCCCTTCCCTGCCCCTCACATAATCTCTAAGATTCGAGGGTGCAGTAATCCTGTAGTGCACTAGGCGCTACGGTGATTTTAAAAAAAAAAAAAAAATTAATTGTACGATATTAAAAATTCTGAAGCCCTTGGACTTTTTTCTGCCCCCAGAGTTTTCTCATTAACCACCTACATGTATTTGACCTTATCCTCAAATTAAAGAATGTGTTCATTTCTTCTCAATATAATGAAATAAACCCAACAACTGATGATACCTAATAACTAAACTATTAAGAGGAGAGAGTATAAGCGTTTAGAAGCAATTTTAAGATAAAGTTGAAGTTAGTCTATCTAAATTGACCACAAATAATAGTACAGGAAAACTTCAATCAAGAGCACACAGTACAATATGAATGAAAAAATTTGATGGCATGTCAATATGACTTCGCTTAATGAGAATTTCTCATTGCAAACGTCTTGCCAGTCAAGATACTTTACCGTTTCATATTACTGAATTGGGGGAAAAAAGTCCTAGAGTTCAGCCACAGAAGTAATTCGAACGATACCTTTTCACAGTTGACATGCTCTTTGAGTGGTAGATGACGAAACGGATTTAATTGCTTCTAACCCTGAGCCATCCCGACTCTTCAGAGGAAGTAAGTGCTCGCCAGCAATTAATATCGATTTTTTCTGCTCTCTCTCCCACCGAATGACGCACTACGTGAACCAAGTCCAATATAGGCTGATAAGTCATTGCTAAGACTGGAGCAACTTGCTCAGTACTGATGAATGGCGCAGGTGCGATCCTAGCGGATATCTCGTGTCAACGTTCGTGTTTCTTGTGCCATTATGGTCTTGCTTCTTTTTGACCATTCTGCATGTTCACGGTGATTTAGGTTTTGTTCTTTCATGACTTTGCTTTCTCTTGCAAATACAAATTAATTCTACGTTAAGTTTACGTTATTTGTGGGGTGCCAACCCATCGTCGTTTTTCCTATGTTCGCCCCGAGCTGGCACAATCAATGTTAAGGCCCATGCTTGGGATAGATTTATGTTTTTTAAATTTTCTATGTTGATTGGTTTTGTTCCTGTATTTATATTTGATTATTGGGACGATATATATGTGGAACAACCAGTAACTGCCGCTGGGCTCGCGTTGCGCGACGCCTTTATAGCTAGTTCTGCTATACGACACCGGAGGCATGTCTACAAAGCGTAATTGGTCGCCGTTATCCATCAACTTACCAAACACAATTCTGGCTTTATCGAACCGTTGTGGGTATGGTGGAAGTAAGATTGAAACCTAGGGTTGTCAGTTCTTTCTTTTCTTCTTTCCCTCGTTAGTGTTTATAATGTTGTGATATTTTCAACTGGTGTTGAGTATTACCGATTAAGACAAATTTCTATAAAAAAATGGTAGGTGTTGGGTAGGAACGCAACGGAAAAGTTCCGTTCCTAGGAACTGGTTCCTTTTCCTCGGCATGAAGGTTTTTTTATTTCAATTTCAAGTTGTCAATTAGTACAACGCTTTTTTTTTGGCTCCTGGCCTTAACTATAAAAGTCAGTTGGCCAGGAGCATGCAAGTGTGAGAATACAATCAACAAAAAGCAACAACCAAAAGAGCAAAGCCAAGCAACACTGTAGGACACTAGGTTTGGCTGCATTTGCGAACTAGTGTCTACACTTGGAATCGAACACGAGACGTGTGCCTCCCCACCTCCCCTAGCGTCGCATGTCTGATATTGGCGTGAAGGAAAAGCGTCTGCTACGAGACGTCGTGGTGTCTAGCTTTTTATCTTGTTGGGCAGTGAGATTTGACTTCCGGATATTGATGCGTTCGCCGCTAGGTGGCGGGGAAAATGGCGAGGGCTTCCGGCAAGATGGCGACGTGATAGGTGCTCTCATTTTTGGTCTTGGACCTGAAAAATGGAGAATCTTGCCCGGATTTAGAGTGCTGTGGCACATGGCTGTGGCGGATTGAATGGGGGACATTGGTGAGTTGTTTTACTCAGTTTTAGAGTCAATTATCAGGTTTCAGGCCTTGATGACTCTTAGCACTTGGGCAGAGGCTGGGGTAGCCACTGATGGAAGGGTGCGTCGACCCTACGAAATTGTCATGTAGCGTTTGGCACGGATTGGCCACGCGGGATATTTCGGGTTTGTTGATTCGCCCAGCGTGGAGATTGGTTTGTGTTTGAGCCCGAGATTGTGCGATTCAAGTTTGGGTAGAGTGTGAAACTGTGTGTTTCGATTTGGAAGAGACTGAGTGTCTCGACGCGCTGGTGTCCGTGTACTAGGCTAGGATCGACCACGTTTTTAGGGCAGCTTTGGACTGCTGTTTAAATGATCGATACTTTGCAATTTTGGTTTTGAATTTTATTATTCGAAAGCGTTGTATGAGTGGTTGATAAGAATTACGTTTATAATATTGTGTCTCTCGCTCAGCCATGCATTTTTTTAAATATTTGTAACTTGTTGCCTACACGTTTTCTTGATCGATTTGTTTGCAAGTATTGCTTTGCCTAGATTGTGTTTATGCGGACATGTGTTTTAATCTCGTTCATTCCTTCCGTGTACATGTAGATTATTTGCCATTGGTTGGTAATTGTTTTGGGAAGGGAAGCATTTATTAATATGTATTTCTATTGTTTTTTTAATTGTGAATGTATGTGAATGTTTTTTAATGACTGCTTGTGGGAGGAAATAAAATACTTCCACATAGCAGTTGTGTTTTCTACGATTAAACATTCTGATTGTTATTTCAGTGTTTGGAATAATCTTTTGAGCATTTTTGCATGCTTTTTTAGCTTTCGGTTACTCGGTCTGCGAAAATGTCTCACAAACACGCATAAACTATAAAAGGAGCACAGAAAATGGTAGAAGGGGGATACATGTGTTCGATGTCCATTCATAATAACTATTAGTTACATGATCTTCGTGCCCATGTGAAGGACATCTGAATTTGTTCCTATCGTTACCCTTTCGTTTTTATAAATGTCTTGGGAGAGAGGAAAAGACTGGTGGATGGCAGCAACGAGAAAACAATGCCCGAACATCTGAACATCAAAAAAATATAAAAATAAAATTTATCCGAAAGGCACATGACAACCGGTAAGAGGGGAAAAAAAATGCCAAAAAAACAAGAAAAAAATTTCTCTTAGTAGGTTTGAACCAGCTTGTGGTGCACAGGACAATATAATTTTTTTTCTGGGATTCCCTGTAACTGTTCTCTGGGGCCCATTATGTTTTGGGATTGGTGTTTTGATTTTGTCCTCGCCCGATATTGTCCTGGATTTTTTAGGCTTTGAAATGAATACATTCTTGGTATCACTTACTGTCGTGCGTTCCTTCGCTGATGCATTTTGCGATCGTTGTTGGTTTTTGGCTTAAACTAGTTGAGTTTTTTTTCGTTTTTTAGTTGAGCTGGATTCAGTCTAGTCTCTGGGTTGGAAAGGGCTCCTGGTCGTGGTTCAGTCAGTCACAGGTTCAAACGGCTCCAAACCCCTTAGATGTAAGCATGCCGCTGTGGTTTGAGGTCCCGTTGTATCTGCATAATCTTGAAGGGTATGCTATTTTATCAAGATCAGAGAGGCTAGTTTTTTTCTCACTCAGTCCAGGAACTTGAATCAGATCTATGGTCGTATCCACAATCACTCCTTTTTTGTGCTATTTAGTTCAGTGAGTTTGGTACCCGCAGCACACGCCACTGTACTGGAGGAATCTCCCTTAATACTAAGTGAACCCCTTTTAATAGGGTTCCTACCTTGTTCATTCATACGGGTTTGCCGATTCACCTTTAATTGTAGCTCAAGATTTTAGTTGAATGGTAATTGCAGGTGGTATGATCTTTCTATTTCACACGGCAATCAGACACAGCTTCAAGCGCAATCAGGTTCCACACTAGTGTAGATTTGTTCCGACCGTCGCTTTACCCCAAAGTTGTTCGGTATGTATGTAATTGAAGTGTTGGAATGTTGTACCGTTTGGAGTCGCAATTCCTGTCAGATAATACAACACAAGGTCCCCAAGCAAACTGGCACTGTAACTCACCAGCGTAAGATTGTTCCAACCATATATCGATACGCCTAAATAGAGCTCTGCTTAGATTCAATTGCAGTCTTTGAGTGCCACACCGTTTGCAGTCGCGAGGCCCATCCTTTAGCACCGCAAAGTGCCCACAACCAGTCTCTGCACTCACAAAAGCGTAGGATTGTTGCAACTCTCACCAAGCCTCGGTGCTGTACAACATGAAGTCAATTGTATTGATGGAATATCGTACCGGTAGGAGTCACAACTAATACTATGATTGTCTAAGAACAGGCCAAGGTTTACATTTAGGCCTATTGTTAAATATATGGGAGCAGTATAAACCTTATGTGGCCATCTTGACTGGAACCGGAACCAAGAATTCGACAAGTGGATAACATAATTGGCCTGGTGTTCTTCTTTGCACTTCTTCTTTGCAGTTGACACACTTGAATCTGAAGTCTAACATCTTCAATCTTTTCAGAGGCGGGCCGCATCCAATTTGGGATGAAGGCACGACATCCTCGAGGGCTCGACGACAACTGTGAACGATGTCCCCAGAGCTATCGGAGGTACCACAGTGGATGTCCCGCTGTGGACATCCTGGTTGCCCTTGTCATGTAGAATTACATTCAGTGTGGCCACATCTTCGGTGCTGCATTTGGTTGAATTATTTTCTGCGACCACATTGTCTGCCGATTCTGGGGTGGTAATCTTAAAGGTTATCTAATAGGTTATTAGTGGTTTAGTTCCTATTTTGAGGACCTGGAACAATAGATTACTTTTCTGTATACAGGGTTTCTTTTGCCATAATTTTCAATTTTCTACAAGTACAATTTTCCAAAGTGATCTTCTACCTGGACCAGGTGAGCTACCCCATCGTCCTCTCACACTCTCTGTAGCTCATAGATGCAAGTGTTGGTTACCCCCACTACCTGAAAGCTGGGAGTGTCTTCCAGCGGGGTAGTGGGTCAGGAAGGTGGTGAGGTAGATGGTAAACCGGAGGGGTTAGCTCAGAACCATCGCCCTCTACCTCATTGCAGTAAATAGAATCTGTGGCTGGACCCTCCTCCAGAAAGTACAGAGGCAACAGATGGAGAAAAGTGTGCCGGATTTGAGCCGGAGGGGTTGTGGCATTGGCCAGTTCAAACACCGTTAGGATGGTGGACATGAGTCTGGGTGTCTCCTGGTCGGGGATATGATGGGTGAAAAAATCCAAGCAAACGCACCCATAAAGGCCCTGCTTTTGGATCACTTGGTTAAACCAGACTTGCAGAGTTTCCATTTTGTAGTGCACAAGGATGGACTGGCTGTCAAATTGGAAGGTAAAGGACTGCTCCACAGTGTCCAGGAGTTGGAAAAGGTGGTCAAACTTGACACAAAAACAAAATCCAAGATGGCCATCATACAGTATATTGCTACATATTTACAGCATCAAACAACGCAATATTCTGATTTCAATTAAGTGTTTTGGAATACAAATTACCTGTAGTGGTGTCATCGGCAACTTCTTTGACTAATCGCTTCACGGAATGAGTAAATTTTCCGACGAGGTTTGTTCCTGAAAGATGGACAGAAAATAATAATTAGATTTATTTTGCACCAAATACAGTAAACAGTTTGTCAATTTTAAAGTGAAAATTGCTGAAAAAGGTGTGTTGCCAAATGCTGGTCATGGACTTTCGGATTACTACTTTAGATTTGCGAAATAATATTGCAGGCTTCCAAACATAAATATAGAAACAGTTTCTGACAATTACAGCTTTGTGAGAACATAACTTAATTTTCATAAAATAGTACCACTTAATATTATCACTCAAGAGAAGGTAGTTTTGTGAAAACAAATTAATAATGTATTATTATAATAGTACAGCTTAGACTGAAGAGGTTGCTTGGGTTCTAGATACGCAAATATTACGACGTGCAAATGCAAGTTCTTATGAATCTGTTGGATGAATCGAAGCCAGTAGCTAACTCTGTAAGATTCATATCGAGCAAAACACAATTCACGAGGACAATGCCAAAGCCAGACTTGCAACTTGAGCCTGCATAGCCATTGTGAAACGATGGTTGTTGACTCTCCCTCCCCACCATTTTTATCATTTGGCTTAAATATTTAATGTTTTAATCCCATTATGCGCGATTTGCATAAAAACATTTCATCCCACATAATCCGGTGTATTAAACGTTTAAAATGTATTATTGTTAGTTGTGCTTTCTACCTTGGCGCACACCTGTGTCATCAGTAGGACTATAAACTGGATCCGTGCGCGGTTCTACCATGCAAAAGTTACCATATTCTATGGGTTCAGTTAAGCCTATTATGTTTAAAGGATCTCTACAGCCTTAAGTCAGACTGGTAGTTGTAATATCGGACTTTCGGCACGTGGGAGTTTGTGTACGTATGCTCATATCAGAAATCAGATTTGCAATACGGTAGGTTATTTTTATAAATTCCAGTTCATAGTTTCAATGTTATTAGACTGTACGAGCTGTGCTAGGGAACAACACTGGTATCATAATATAATGTGGGGTGATCGCCAACCACTATAAGCAGTTGATGGCCTATCGTGTTTACATAGATAATTTTGAAGTCACCCGCGGGAAAAAGGGTTATTTTCATCAAAGGCGGGTTTTTGAGCGATTCAATGGTGTCTGGTAGAGTCTCTCGATTGCGCACTTTAGTAAGTCAGTTTGTAACACTCGCAAAAAAAGAAATGGTAATAAAAAACTGGCAGAGATAACACGCTTTTGCGGAAGTATAAGCCTCTTTGTGCATGAGCAACAACCTAAACTATTTTTTGTTGCGGCCCGTTTTTCGTTATTTATTATTTAAAAAATTGGTGTCTGGTGGAGGAGTTTTATCTCAGTGTTCGGATGAAGTCATCAGTCTCCTACCTTTATTATGGGTACTGTGTGGTTTAGTGATTAGTGTAAGTGTTCCCCTGCCATTCCAGGGATTGCGAGTTCAATACCCGACCAGGACTTCCGGAATTTTCTGGGCGAGAAAAATTCGAACACGAGCCATCCTTTTCCGAATGGAAGCAATATTTGTTGGACCAGTGTCTATACGTTGTCAGGTACACGTTAAAGATCCGTATATTGGTCAGAAGCTTATAAGCTTCTGACCAATATAAGGATCTTTAACAGCTTCGAACAGGCCAAATCAACGGGTCGATCCTTCCCTGTTTTTCCCCTGTGTTTAAAGCACAGATGTATCATAAGTCATTTTATAAAGTGATTGAAGTAGTTTCCTTAAGCTACTCATTTTGTGATCACCGAAAACATAAAAAAAGGTTCAACGCGCAAGAAGCTTTTAAGCAGCTTTAAATTAAAATTGCATGAAAGTACGTGAAATTTGAGCTAGTTTTCAAATACTGTAGTTTGTAGAAAGGAAAATTCAACCATGCATATGCCAAACATAAAAGCTTCAGTAGTTTTTTTGTCTTTGGCAAACTTTCCTTATCGATTATTGTACTGCTCTAGCGGCATGCTCCGCGGCGCAAGCATCTACATTCTCCAGAATTCAACCTTTTTACTTAATAGTGTTCATGCCAGGCCAGAAAAAAACAAAACCATTTACAATTTTGCTCGTGAAAAGAGGGCAACCGCCGCTATCTTGCAAGGCGCACGGCACCATAAAAACGCTACATTAGTCCCGGGAAGATATTTTATTTCACGCGGCATTGTGCTGAAACATTGGTACTCCCTCGTTCCCCTCCCACCCCCACTCCTACCCTATATATTTCATAACGTTTATGGACGCTGTGTACGTGATAAATTTATTGATTGGATTTTTATGCCTGGTAATTTATTGTTTTTCGAATGGCAGTTTTTGGTGGAAAGGTTCTCGAAATGCGCACGGCGGTGTTATGGAAATATTAGTCATTGCTTATCCCTCGCTTAACGACCTGCGCTTACAACGCAAAATGCGGTGAAACTGGCACGCTCTGACGGAAAAACAAAAAAAATATGAATAAACTGGAACATGACTTGAGGTTGTTTTATACCTGAACATGAGCATAATAAGTGTTAAGACGTGTATATTGTTTGCGCAAATTATTATTTGGCAAATTGCAGCGATGCCAGATGTTACTGAACATATATATCCTCCTATGATCCTCTTGTCGATCTCAATAATTTATTTATTTGTACTTCACGAATACGTACAGTTCGTCGTGTGACTGCTGGTTTTGTGTGTTTTTTTCATAACCTTTTATTTATTGTTATGACTGATCCAGGTTCGATTCTCGACGCGGGTTCTTATTTTGTATTGATATTTAGACTTATAATATTTTGTATTGATAATTAGACATGACAATATGCGCAATTAACAACAAAATAATGCAGTCAGTGAATAAAAGGGGTCGTCGAAACAATGATCCGGATATTTGATGCTGTACGCATATAGGAGCCCAATGTCCTAGGAGGATTCATTCAGTAAATCCACGCATTTCTAAATTGAACGACATTGGTCTTCTACCAATGCTTAGCTTGGACTTGTCTAACGAAACGCCCCAATCTCACTGATGTACCGTATTGGTGATCGTCGCGGTGACAGTCAATGTGGATTGGTCTGCAGAGACGATAACATTATCAGATATGGGAATAAAAAATAATATTCTATCTACTCTCTTGATCAATAATTTCGTTTTCCCGTTGTACGCGTGCTATACTCGCGCCAAGCACTTAAGATGGCCGGCAGGGATTTCCTCTTATGTAAAGTGTTCGGTCCCCAGATAGACGACAGCAACGTACAGCTTAAGTTGAGGAGGGGGGAGAGAACCCGGGTAAAGAAATAACAATGTACAAATAGAGGCTTAGAGGATTCGTTCGGTCAATAGAATAAGCCACTTATAGACTAGCTACGTACTCGTGTGTAGTCTGGCCGGCGGACTCTCTTCGTGTTGTAGGCATCGGCATGTACGGCTGCGGTCTAGTCTCTTGCAAGCCACCGTCACTGGCAAGACAATAGGAAAGTGAATCTCAGACAGCATTTGTGTTCGTCGATAACCTAAATTATGTCCGCCGTTTTCGATCGTCTCAATCGGAAGCGCACGGGCCCGGAATGGGGACCCTAGATACCCTCGCCGCCCGTGGGACTGCCTGACTAACGAGCCGGGGGCCAGTTCACGTAAACGTTTGTCATTCCTTCAGACTTGAAATTATTTTCTAAAAAAAATATTGTCCTTGTTTCTGGTGTGTAAGACTGTATTTTTTTAGGATGAGTCTTGCGTTAAATACTAGCCGGGGCCAGTTCAGGTAAATGCTTGATTTTTCCGTGCTTTAGCATGAATTCTTAAAAAAATTGTTCTTTTTTTTTTGCTGGACAATAAGCAATACATGTTTTTAAAGCATATTTTATTCAATATTAGTTTGTTTAAAAAAATCGTGTTGCTATGTCAATATTTGGGTGGAACGTTGTCGCCAGTACCCAGGGATCGAATAAAAACGTTAGATCCCTACCTAGCTTATCTATATATAGCCTACTTGCCTTCCCTCCTACCTAAGTCATAGGCCAATCCTAGGCTAAATTATCACCCTAGGGAAGGTTGTAAATTTTTTTTTTTAATTCACCGTAGCGCCTAGTGCACTACAGGAATACTGCACCCTCGTGTCACTTTAGAGATATGTGAGGGGCAGGGAAGGGAAGAGGGATGCAGCTGGAATAGCCAGACTGCAGGATCCACCCCTGAGCTCTG
>JAUJYS010005068.1:0-11350 GCA_033995665.1 Melogona broelemanni
TACTTCCTCATACCCTAAGTCACCTTAAATGCGCAAGCGCGGTGACTATTCTATCTAAATCTAAATCTAAATCTAAACTAGTTTGACCTAGGACAGGTTACATGTGTAACTGAATTTATTTCCAAAGCCGACGCCAAACAAGTTCACGCGCGAAAAACGGCCATCACTCTTACCTTTTCACTAATAAAGAGGCCTTAATGCTGTCCGTTATGCGTTGTTAGGGCAATTATAAAGGCATTTTCAAACTTTATACGATTGATTAAAACAGATAATTAGACATTTTCATCTTTTCAAAACATAGCAACCAGTTTGTTTTGTTGTTTTGCCCTGGATGCCGCCATTTTAAACTGTAAGGATGGGCGATAGTATCGAACTATCGTTTCATTATTGACATCGAAAGTGAATTGAACTGCGCGCCAAATATGAAAATTTCAATAGGCTCCAAGCGGTATGAAACAGAAAAATATTTAATATTTTTTGACTAGTCAATACAACATTTAATTTCTTCTGATTACGTTTTTAGCCGCGTTAACAAAAACGCAAATATTTTTGAAAATGCTGCTGGCAGTTTTACACTCGCGATTCCACAAAAGTTTCATTCAATAATTGTGCTTTGCGATTATAAATAGATTTAAAAATTCGCCTAGTTAGACATGAATGAAAACACAATAAGCAATAAATAGTATTTGGTTATCGCAACGTATTTATTTATATACAGTACATATGTAAAACAAGTTCAAGGGTACTTTTAATGGCAATTGCCAACAATGGGAAAAACTTGATGCACAGTGCCCCCGGAACACACTATTCTAGAAAACGTGAACAAATAGTTTGCCGTTATGATGATGGCATAGTTCTTAATTCCACGACGAGCAGTATCGTGGAACACACATCCTGCAATTGCATTTAGGTTTCAATAATTGTAGAACTCTTGTAACAATTGCGAGTTCAGTCAGAACCGTCCTGCCTGAGAGATCCAACATGTTGCACTTTATCAAACTATCACAGGCATTTCCTGGGCAAAAAACTAGGCACATGACGTCATGGTTGAAAACAATGCTTTGGAAGTAATAAAACATAGCGTAAACATGTTGTTTTTTCCGACGCCTATTTCTTGGCTGCGCTTTTGAGAAGAACTACAAAAAATGGGATACAATCAAATAGCCATTTCTTTGAAAGAAAAGTATTTCAGTCGAAACAAGTGTAAAATTACATTTCTGTAATCCCAACCTAAAATGGTATTAGGAAATTGGCTTGTAATTCAAGGGTCATTGAAATGTCGACTAAAGTGAACGTTACCATACATAATACAATTGTATTTATGATATAACAATTCCAAATGGAATTAGAAAGTGACGTCACGTTTAAAATGGAAGCAACGTAAATCTAACGTAAATTTAGAAAGGGATCGCCACTCCATTAAAAAAAAATTGAAGTTCATCACTAAACTTTTAGCTGTCCGTAAATTTGAAGGGGAGACAAGATTGCGTTGTCTAGTCACACTTCTCGATTGGTAGCAGTGGCACAAAAAAATAACAGGCCAATAGAACCAAACTTTGAGAACGTAACGCTTTGAGAACATTAGTAAACATGTTACACGCCGGATTGGATCAAGTCTCATCCTTTCTCAACATGCACCAACTTATCAAACATAATAACAAATACCTGCTAGTAGCGTTTTATACAATTATAACTTTTAAAGTATCGCCACGCAGCTGCCAATTTTAGAGAACGCTAGTTTACTAGACTTGTTAAGTACACGAACACGAAAACTGCTAACATAACCAAACTATTATTGGGAGAACTGGTTGCTTTCAGCACAAGCCTAATACTGGTATTTGTCAAACCGGCTGTCTTGATCCTGCCTAAATCATCAGCCACTCGAAGAAAAGATAACACGCCGGCTTGCCAGAGTTCGCCGAGTAACCGTCCTCCTTACACCAATTCCAAGACTTTGATAATTCCCTGGCTGTTCGCTGCCACCACCACATCAGATCCCTGAAATAGGAACAAAAATTGATTTTTGTTGTTGTTGTTAAGATCCGTCGAGTCGTTTCCGACTGCTGGTGACTCCATGGACAAGTGTTCTCCAACTGGGAGACTTATCAATCACAAAATAGGTGCTGTAAAAGCGGATTCGGTGAGTGAACTCCAAGTAACTGAAACAGGCAG
Source organism: Melogona broelemanni (assembly GCA_033995665.1). Classification (NCBI taxonomy): domain Eukaryota; kingdom Metazoa; phylum Arthropoda; class Diplopoda; order Chordeumatida; family Chordeumatidae; genus Melogona; species Melogona broelemanni. Next base: position 2,173 of record JAUJYS010005068.1, read on the forward strand.
TGCTCACAACAGAGGCAGAAATTCAATAATCGCCATCACTGAATAAGCGGACGAATTGAAGGATGAGCTATTTGGAAATCCATCGTGCTCACCTGTCTCCAACAGACGGCGCTGACAAACTCGTTGGGATCCTCCTCCATCCTTTCCTTGTCCAAGACGCTTGTCAAAGCATCAAACTTCATGGTCAGCACCTGCTTGGACAGCCCTTTGTAGTACACGTACATGGCGTTGTCTTCGCTTCCTGCGCAACGAGACAAGGAAAGAGACAAGCACAGATGATACTACTTATACTAGCTTTTTTTAGCCTTAAAAAATGAGATCGTGTTTTCCGAGTGAGTCAAACTTACTGCCAAAAAAATTGTCTTAAGAAATAAAATAATAATAGATAAATAAAACCAACAAACCGCAAACAATGTAATCTCCATTGGTGGTCAGCCCCACAAAGTTCTTCTCGTTGGTGTGTCCATGGAACGAACGCATGCAATTTGGCTTGTTGACGTTCCAAAGCTTAAGCTGACCGTCGGTGGAACTGCAAATATAGAAAAAGAGGGGAATGAGCAACAATTGAACATATTTGTCTTCTTTGGAAATGGAAGATGTGGTTCCCCCTCGGGCAATTGGCTTACGCTGAAACGATTTCATCCTCGTTCAGAAATTTGGCGTACGACACCGCCTTGCCGTGTCCCTTGAGAACATTCAGCGCTCGTTTGGGGTTTCGCAAATCGTAATAATGAACACAGTGATCTATAACAAAAACATTAAAAAAATAACAAAACGCATAAAAATTATATCAACAGTTGGAAAATTAAATTTTTCAAAATGACAGATTAATAAATTATAGATCAGAGTAATGAAAAAATGCACATTAAGATAATCATGCCACGTCAAACGATTCTATAAAAAATATTCATGCGTACTTCTTATTTTTTTAGCAGCCTGCCCCCCCCACATTTAACAAAAATCCCCATAAACTTTACACTTGGAACCCAATTATTTTCAAGTGTACAACAACCACTGTACTCGAAATAATGCAATCGTCGTCTTTTTTATCATTAATGGTCTACAACCAATCCGAGAAAGCCATAGACGAGAATAGAAAGAAACGGGGTTAATAATACCAAGCGTGGGTTGTCCTAAGCCATTCATCACCTCCACTTGAGAGAGTGCAGGAATAGCAAAAATAAACCGAATATAGAACCAACGTACAGTGTGCCACATACACACACATGCTTGCTAGAGACCGGACATCTTTGGCCACGTCACGAAAATCCCCGCCCGCCAGATATAGAAAGATGTGAATGGACGACAAACGAGATGTTACAGACCTGACGAACCAAAGGCCAAATGAAATCGGCTGGTGGGGCTAAATTTCACGCAGCACACATTGGCGTGAACGTCCAGGGAGGCCACCGAATTCTCGGCATTCGTGGACCAGAGTTTCACTACGATTCAAATAATTGATACAAGGCGGATTATACTACTCGTTAAAAAAATATATAAATCGCAACCTCTTGATCAAATGACATTTCCCTTGATTTTTCTATTACTCAATTATTACAAAACCGAAACGAAAAAGTAGAACAGGATTTAATTGCCTTATTAACAAGATTTCAAATAAGCATTTACAATTCTAATAATTTATTTGTTCCTTTAGTGACATATTATATTTTTCAAATTTAATATTATTATATTTTTATTATTTAATTAATTAAATTTAATTTATAATTTAAAAAATATATAATAATAATAAATTATATTAAATAAAAATATAATAATATTAAATTTGAAAATATATAATATGGTACTTCGATTATTAATTTAGCAGTATCACAATTCCAAATGAGAGCCCGCCAAAATGTCGAGTCATTTAAATAAATACAAAACTATAGAAATGTGCACCGACCTGTTGTATCGTCAGAACCCGAAGCAATTAATTTAGTATCCACTCGGTTGAAGTCAACACTCCAACATCGCTTCTCGTGTTCCTACCATAACGAAACAAGACTTTTATTTTACGATACTTGAATTTCACGCACAAAATAAATTCATTTCTATACTAAAGTTACACCTACCTGAAACAGGTGAGTCCTCTGGCCAGTAAAGACGTCCCAAACAGTGACTCCGCCCTCGTAATCACTGCTGGCCATGGTTCCTTTATGATAGGAACTCCAACTGACGCAGCTGCAATGATTAGAAAGTACACACTAAGCACGCCAGTTTAAACATTAACAGAAGCACCAGCCAGTGGGTAAGGACAATAAATACGTAAAATAACATTAACCTGATCTTCGACTCGCACAAAATTTCATGAACGGGATAGTGAATGTCCACGGCATCCCTGATCACAGCGCCATAGTCGAAAATCTGTATAATAACGAGGAAAAGAAATAAAAAAATAATTTGTTTAGTCAGCAAAATAAAACAATATTTTTTTTTAAATCAACGCCAAAATAAAAAAGCTTGCAATGTATTTTCTCAACCTTAATTTTCTTGATGACCCCAGCGATGGCAAAGAACTCACTGTCCTTGTCAAACTCGATACTGCAAGCCACAAAAAATAAACAACGTTGATGAATCGAACCCATTTAGCGTCTCGGAAATTTTAAAACGATAAAATAAATCTTTGGCCGACCTTGCAACTATGTTGGCACCGTTGTACAGGTCGTAAGCGTAGCTCAGCGTCGCCAACGTTCTCACGTTGTTAAACTTGGTGAATTTTGATAGGCTCTCTTGAAATTCTCCGAGCCCGTCATTTGTCGTGGCGCGATCTGAGAGCGAACAAATGCAATTACATTATAAATATCCCGCTATTTTTCAATATAACCACTAATAGACATGTCCCTTTCACACTTTATCAGGGTTCATGCTAAAATAAAATATCAATTTTCCAGACTTCTCCTTTATCTGACTTTCCCGGCGAGTATGAACCCTGTCGATTCTAATTCGAAGTCACGCTTACCGAATTGATTGTTCTTCAGCCTGAAGTAACATTGCTCCAAATCCTCGAAGTGCGTGTGCATCCTCTTACGGCGTGTCGCCAGCGTGTTTCGCGGAAGAAGCACCGACCCGCTCTGAAAAAATTAAAAATGAAAATTAGTAATCGAGCGCCGTACAAGATTGGCAACATGAAACGAATCACGAAACGCCACTAACATTCTTGCTCCCGTTGAAGCCATCCTGAGAAGTACCGCTTTGCGCAATAATAGTGTCGCTGCAGCTTGGCCGTTCGGCGTGTGGAGTAGTTCTTATCTGAAAGACAAACGACAGAAACGATTGGCGATCGCAGTCCTCACAGCTGCATGGGGAGGGAGAAGTCAAGCGCGAATAACTCACATTTTTGTCGTCGCAGCTGCTATCGTCATCGGAAAGTCCGTTCAGCTCGCCGGCACCGTGTTTGCTACCGACAGTTGCCTTGCCCTACAAACGGAAACGTATATTCGTTGAAATGGCCGCATAATCTGACATTGGCTCGATAAAGGAAGCCAGACGATCCAAACAACAGGGTGGGATATATATTTTTTCAAGTATATTAACTATAAACGCGAATTTGTACATGAATCTACCACGAATGATCATCACTAGCAAAGACATAAAAATCATTCGCCAAGCATATAAATTTACGGTTGAAAATTAAGTTTAACACGGATATTTAAAACGGTATATTTAAAATATTTCTAAATTGCGCAGAAACCTTATTTTTTCCTTAAAATTTAAATTAAATATTAAAAAATTTAGAATAAAAATAAAATAGCATTTTTAAATGACAACAATTTCTCTTACCCTCGAGGATCTAGCAAATTTTTTCCCGCCGACGTAAACCGCTTGGGACGGACCATTCAGCAAAGCACGGTTAGACTCTGCTCCCTGTACGCCATATATGAAAAACAAAAGCGATTAATCGTGGCCCAAATAATAGTTTAATCGGGGATTAATCGGGGTTCAATCTCGGTACACACCATCTTGCCACCGGAGATCCCATCTTGAGATTTGTGGATTGACGCCCTTGTAGCGTCGTCGTCAGACCGGCTCGAGGAGACGGCTAAAGTCGAAAAACTTTTCAGGAAACCCTAAAAGCCAACAGAAAAAAAATTGCCTCTAATAAAAACAAGTTTTGAATAACGTGTAACACGAACGTGCACCAGTTGGAGTAAAAATGTTCTATTACCTCGACATGCTTGACGTCGGTATCGATATAGTTTATCTCTTTGGTCAGTTCGTTTAGTTGCTATAGCAGGAAAGAAAGTACACGGTTCAATGATACATTTCCTCTTATCGGTATTCAAGACGGTAGGGTCACGTAAATCGCGGCTTACATCTTGCTTGCAGACTCTCACTTGTAGTAGAAACTCCTTGAGAAGCTGAAGCTGCGCCACTTTGCAATCCTGAAATGATTCAATAAACTCGGTAAGAAGTTCTTCCTACATCGTTTCTCAAATCATAAGGTACTAGTAAAATTGTACCCCTCACTAGCCCTAAGAGTGGTTCAGAACCTCCTGCATTGCTATTCACTACTGATTAAAAAAATTATAAAACGTGGTTTGGTCATAAACGGGACAGGCGAAATAAATAGAAAAATCAACAATTACCGCCTCCAGTTGCTGCTTCTTTTGGGCCAAGATTTCTAGCATGAAATTTACGTCTGACAGCACCAAATTGTCAGACTCTTGAGACAAGAATTCCTGCAGCTCCGATACGGGATACCCATTCTGCAAAATATTAAACTTATTGGTAGGGAGCAAGCTTTTGCATCTATGTAAGTTGTAAACATTCATTGCGCCGCTTCATGGTCACACTGTGATAAAATACAATTGATAAATCAAACTCACAATATTTTTGATAGGGCTCACCATTTTTTCGAGGCGCGTTTTCTTTTTTTCCATTTGCTGCTTGTGTTTGAGGATGAGTTCATTCACTGAAATGGCGAAGACAACAATCGTTAGCCAGACGGAAGTCAAACAAAAGCGACGGCCAGTAAGTAAACAGGTACGTCAAAAATACTTACACAAGAAATTGGGATAGACCTGCTCCTTGCTCTCCAGGGCGAAATTGCACCTGGGACATCGATTGCTCTGCTCCAAACATTTTAAAATGCATCGATAACTGTAATTAAAATGAACTTGTCAGTAATAAATTATAAATGCACAAATAAACTGTCACTTTAGCATGCAAAAAATAATCGGTTAAAAAAGTAACACCCATTTTACGTTTCCGGACAAGACAGTGCATACGTTCGTTATTCGAAAGCAAACAATGTCGTTTAATGATTTGTTCTGTCATACACCTACAAATGTGTAAACGTATATATTCCTACATGTGTGCAATGTCAATAATGAATTTTGATTTTTTTAGAAGTTACACTGCACAATATCCACATAAATATTTCGACAGTTACAGTGTACAAAACCCCGTCCAATATTATTAAATATATAAGGTGTAATGAGTGAGCTTTTAAAAATCCCTAATAGATTTATTTCCAATAAAAAAGTATTTGAAAGGCAGTAGGCAGAGGGCGACTTCAACAGGCAAATACAGATAACATTTTTTACACCTCGACTTTCTAAACCCGTTCAACCTTGAATTCCCACCTGCGACAACCTCGCAACCTTCAGGCAGAAGGGTTGTCTTACTTTCCTCCTTCATGCGAACAAGAGGGGTTCGGAACACAGGTCAGTGGCTTAAACGCGCTATCGAATACCTCATCATATAGGCTCAGGGTCGATGGGCATTATTTATACTATATGCAGGAATTTTACACAAATTTTTGAAATGGCGTTGGCAACACAATAAGCAAAATATTAACAATAAATTTAAAACATCCAAATAATAATAACGAATTGAAAATATAAAAATAGTAATACAAATAATTAAAGTAACAATAAATAAATAATACATTATTTTACCGCAAATTATCAACTGTGTTACACACTATAATATAAAAAGTGTTCTTATTGTTTTAATTAATTTTAAGTATGTATTACATACTATAACAAAAACAAATTCTGTAGGTGCAATATATTTTCAGGTTGTTAAAGTTCGTAAAAAGGTAATTATTGCATAAAACTAATAGCTTAATTCCAGTTCATGTACAGAGAACGATTATCAAACATTCAAAATTTATCAAATTTATCGTAATCTGTACATGAACTGGGTTTTGCTATTAGTTTTATGCAATAGTTACCTTTATACGAACTTTAACAACATGAAAATATACTGCACAAACATAATTCACTTTTATTATAGTGTGTAACACAAAATTAAAATTAATTAAAATAACAAGAAAACTTTTATATTATAGTATTTAACACAGTTGATGATTTGCGGTAAAAAAATGTGTTATTTAATTTATTTATTGTTACTTTAATTCTATAAATTATTATTTTAATATTTTGAATTCGTTATTATTATTTGGATGTTTTACATTTATTATTAATAATTTGCTTAGTGTGTTGCCAACGTCATTTAAAAAAAAATATGTTAAACTCTGCATATTGCACAAATATCTTTTTTATATCACTGTAGTGCTAATCACTACAGGATTACTACCTCTTGTGTCGCTATGGCGATATGTAAGGGGCAGGGAAGGGAAGAGAAGGGGAATGTTAGCTGGTATAGCCAGGCTGCAGGATCCACCCCTAAGCTATGTCAAATGGATCCTGCAGCCTGGCTATTCCAGCTGCCATTCCCCATCACATCTCAATAGAGACATAAGGGTACAGTAATCCTGTAGTTACTACGGTGATTTATAAAAAATAAAAATAAAATGCCCATCGACCATGAGCCTGTATGATGAGTTATTCGATAGCGCGTTTAAGCCACTGACCTGCGTGATAATTTGTGGTAAAATAATGTATTATGTTATTATTTGTTACTTTAATTATTTATATTTTGAAATCGTTATTATTATTTCGATGATCATCGACATTCAAATTCATAATCAACGCAGAAATCTTAATTAAAAATGTAACCAGTTGCTTACCAAAAACTGTGCCCACATTTTGTCATGTGCGCCTCTTCAATGACATTAAAGCAGACGGGGCTAAAAAAAAGCGCACGATGAGGAAAACACTGGCATTGATGCTCGATAGAACAATTTGTACTCGCACCAATCACATAACGCAAAACACTTTCGCTATTTCCAAATTCTGCCAATTTTTGTACGATATTAAAAAAAAAACATGGAATCAATTTTAATGCTTGCCTCTAGAACCATTCATAGGCACAACGTCAAGTCTACACGGTTTTCAATCATGTGCGAAAATTATTAAGACGCGTTCATAAAATTCAATTGTACAGTACATGTACTGGCAAAGGTGAATGGATAAACCGGATAAACAATGAGTCACTGCCATGCGGCTTAAGATTACACCGCCGAACAACTGTAATTCAACAGTTCCTGGGTGTCAACCAGTGCATCTATATCACATTGCAGTGTGTAAGACTACACCTGAATTAAGCGTCACACACTATTTCAGGCGCCAATATTTTCGGTTGGCTGATCAAATTATTGTTGATTTGCTAGCGACAAATGAAATCTACTGCCAGGCAGATTCCACAAGACTTGTTATGTGATAACCAGACGGGTCTGCTCTTTCGATATTTAAGAAGAATTTGAGACGAATCGGGATGTTTAAGAAGCTTAGCTATATCATTTAGAATTAGTTGAAGCCCCCTCCCTCCCCTCATTCAAATCCCGTCAAAAATCATCCCGCTCGTGGCCAACCTGCCCTAAACTGCACTAACCTATTTATCATCCATCCACCTTACCATCCCTCCAATTCCCTACCTCTAATTCCTAACCCCTTTCAATTCCTTTACTACCTCATACCCTAACCTTAAATGCGCAAGTGCGGTGACAATTCTATCTAAATCTAAATCAAAATCCTTCGATTTGAAGACAGTACAGAAAATATTTAGTCAACTAAAAAATAATTTGACTACTATTAAATACAGTACCCTCAATCACTCAATCACTCTGTTGCTCACCGCTTGCGGGAGAAGTTATACGGCCGCAGGGAAATTTAATTTTCTACAGTGCATTAAAGGTCTTTGGCTAAGCACATTTCACTCGACTAGGGCACGCATGCAAGACCATGGATTCGATGGACCTTCTCGAAATAAATTGCGTTCCATACGCGAAAAAGCAATCTTCGTTCGAATTGATTGGCCCATGGCTCAGTTATTATGGGAGTGGGTGCCGAATGTGGGTGGCCACCCACTCCCATAATATCCCCCTCCCCCTCAGGAAAAGTCATACAATACACAACTTTACTCGTCTTACCACAAAAAGTCGTTGTTGCGATCCTCGTACGTGTGAATCAGTCCATTGAAGATAGGAGGATATTGTCGCTTCCTTCCACGGCGGATGGGGATCACGTTTTGGGGGATCGCGTTTTGGGGGGTCACATTTTGCGGGATAGCGTTTTGGGGGTTAGCGTTTTGAGGGATAGCGTTTTGGGGGACAACGTTCTGAGGGACAACGTTCTGGGGTACAGCATTCTGGGGGTGTACCGATCGGTTATTTGTCGTTGCCATAAGACCTGATCTGGTATTGCGACTGAAGGCTCAAATCCCTGGGCTAGTGCATAGTGTTTTTTAAAGGTGGGCCATAAAAACCTTCGCCTTGCGGACAGGATGAAGACGTTCGCTGGTCAGACACCGAACGCTGACAAGAACAGATCAATACATTACTGCATTTTTGGCGCGATTTTCACTTGCCGCGAACCGTTGAAACACTCACAGTACCTTGGGTTGCCAAATTTTCAGAAAATGGTGTTTTAGGTTAAGTTTAATCGGCTTTTGGCACGGGAAACACGAAAGGGTTATTAGGGAACCAGAAAATCCAGGAAGGTAGATAAAAGTTTAGGTTAGGATATAAATTTGCGGCGGCGTTGATGCTGCCCCCAGTGTCAATCAGCAAAAATAATAACGCAGCAACCATTTTCTACTCGAAGGTCACATGATGACGCATAGCCTGCAGGTAAAACGATGCCCACATAACACATATTTGGTTTCTCCTCCGCCCTTCAACCACCTTTCTGACGTCATATAGTGGCTTTCAGTACACGAGGCGCTGAGCGCGACATTGGAGCCGAAGTACCTTGTGTCACGTTTTTAATGGGCTCTTCTGGAATGTGGAAATTTTGAGAGCACTGAGCAGCAGAGTTTTTACACTGAGTAG